>JAUMHB010097810.1:0-10504 GCA_032359685.1 Pittosporum tobira
TTCGATCTCAAGACCAGCTTGCTGATGTGCTGACCAAGGCAGTATCAAACCAAGCATTTAATGACTGTCTCGACAAACTAGGAATGAGCGACATCTACGCACCAACTTGAGGGGGAGTGTTGACAATCATAATTAATTATTTCCAAGTTGGTTCTCCAATATTCAAGCCCCTAATTTGTCTCTACTGCTAGCTGTACAGATATACAAGAAGTACTAGAATCCCTCTAAATATGTGATTGTATCTTGACAGATGTAGTTTCCTTAAAGTTAGTCAATCAGTCCTAAACTATAGGATCTAAAGCTTCGTACAGTGGCTATTTATGCCCAGCCAGTAATAGAGAAAATCATCGAAGTCTTCTCCTTACAAACTCTGTATTTTTGACTAATACATATCCTGATAATGAAGGTGGAATTCAAATCTTCTATTGCATCATCTACTCCGTCTTCTGTTTCACTATAATTTAACGGTTATTTATATTTATTTACTTAATTTAATATTTAATAAGTTTTTTAAATAAAACACAGATAGTCATTGGTTTAAAATAAAACATATAATGGATTACAAAATAGAACAAATGTATTAAGTTCTTGTGTGCATGTGCATCTGTTTGTCTTGCATTATGAGACCAAAAAAAAAAAATTTTTTTTACTTGTCATTTACAGCATTAGATTTTCTAAACGTCTTAATCTACCGTCATCTGTATCTCAGTCTCCTCTGCCATTATAATCTCCATGCCCCTTATGTCTATCTTCTACACATTCCCCAGCCAAAACACGCTTTAAAATCACCTATTTAACACCGTTTAAATTCACCTATTTTCTTTGTTAATTTTTTTGAAAATCAGAAATCAAGAACATAACTTTAATATCTTAATTTCTTTTTAATTTTTTTTAATTTCTCTCTTTTGTATTGGGATGACAATAATGTGGATTTCAAAAGGATAGATGCTCATGTTCACCAGTTGAAAGGGAGCAGGTCAAGTTTTTTTTTTTTTTTTTTTTTTTTTTTTTTTTGAATTACAAATGAAGATCTAGACTGTTTTTGGTTTTGTGCATATCAGCATTGCACTTTTTTTGTTCCAATCCAATTTTATGGATTTCCCTTAAAGGAAAACCTTTGGTGCCATTTTTTTTAAATTTATATTTATTTTTAGACAATTCTTGGTTTCCATTTTGATTTAGTATAAATCATGTTCTTCTGATCAACAAGGCACTTAAGTCATACATTAATTTGCATTGAAAACTAGCAGAAATATGTCAACCACCACGTACTATAAATTGGATTATCAACTAATTTTTGTAAAATACACTTAATTTCGCAACTGTCAATTTAGAATAAACTACATGTGAGCTAGAAATAGTTTTGGAATTATCGTGTTAATTAATTTTTCTCCATTAAGATTTACCAAGTATACTAATACTTTTGACAGCATTGGAGGCAAAGAGTTCGGAGGGTGTACATTACCTTCCGCAGTTATTGTAAAGAAGAGAACATAAAAGGGTGAGTTTTTAACTTTGTATCCACAAGAAAAAAAAACTAAGAAAATAAATTAAAATTGATTAAAATTTTGGAATATATTTGACAATTTGAGAATTTACCTTAGCCTTATATCAGTAGCAAATGATAAGATTTTTTTATTTTTTTTTATTTTTTTGAATGCTTACTTAGAATGTAGAGTTATTTATATTTGCATGCGCCTAAAATATCGTCAACATGTAAAGAATGAGTATTATATTGTTAAGAACAAGCTTGAAGCTCTTTTCAAGGTAATTCATTCACTAGTGTTTTGGAATTAGTACTAGTTCTGTCCAGAAAAGAGAGTCCTACTTCTTTGTTGACATTTTACTGAAAATAAGAATTCTTAAAAGTAAAAGTCAACAAAAACGTAAGACTTACTTTTTTGGATAATTGAGGACCATTATGCATCAGCTAAAATAAAAATGTGCGATAAATTTGTTGAATGTAACTACAGGAACAATACTCGGCTGCTGGAGGGTCGTTTCCTTTGTAGTGAAGAGGGCGTGGAAGGTATAATAAGATCAAGTTACTGGAGACTTCCATTTCGAAATTTATGTAGCTTTCCTTTATTATTATATATGTTGTGTTCCATGGGTTAATTATGTAAGTTGTTACTCAAGAGATTTTATCATCTTTTGAGCTTGAGTTTGCTATATATTCTCAATGTATGAGCAGTGACAGAGCACTTTAATAAATTCCTTTAATATATTACAATAATATGGAAAAAAGAATTAAATTTTCAAGAAAACTTAGGATAAGGATAATCTTTATCCTTGAGTTTTGAATTTGTTTACAACCTCCTAACGGGTGAGAAAACAACAACTACAAAACTCCTAATTATATAAATAATATACATTAAAATATATGTCCTATATTCCCCCTCAAGCCAATGGTTGTTCTATGACATTGAGCTTTGACCTTAGGTACTAGAAGCTGGTCTTGTGAAGGGCTTTAGTCATAACATCTGCAAGTGGGTCCTTTGTAGAGATAAAAAAGAACTAGGTGTCACTGCCAACTTTTTTTTCTCGTACAAAATGATCAATTTTCACATGTTTTATACTTGTGTGAAATATGGGATTAGCTGCGAGATAAGTAGCACCAATATTGTCGTACTAAAGTGCCGACAGAGAAGTCTCGCGAATACCCAATTCAGTGAACAAGGAATGTAACCAAGTAAGCTTAATGGAGGCATCCGCAAGGGCTTTATACTCTATTTCCGTAGAGAATCGTGCAACCAAAAAATTAGATTTCTACCCATATAGATTGCTTGACCTCCCGTGGATCTTTGATCATCAAATATTCCGGCCCAATCTGAATCCGATTATGCATGTAATGTAAATGGAGAAGCAAGCTTGTGAACGTGTAAACCAACAGTAGGCATGGCCTTGAGATAACGCAGTACTCATTTGATAGTAAGTTAGTAACCCAATGTGACTCACATGGTCAATGCATAAATTGACAAATGAGATTGGAAACAGATGATAGTTCTGGCCTAGCTGAAGTGACATACTGTAAAGCTCCAACAAGTTTATGATACTTAGTAGTGTCAGAAATTAAATAATTGTCACGCTTACTCAACGGAGAGGATAGAGAGATTGGTGTGATAAAAACAGACCAGATGGAATGCACTTCACCTGAAGACCAAGGATATAATTTAAAGGGTCCAAGTCCTCGAATGCAAATTCCTATCTTAGAGATGAAAGTAAGACATCAATAGTGCACAAATCAGGAGCTTGTGACAATTGTATCATCAACGTAAATTAAGACATAAGGATATATATACTATCATGAGCATATATAAGGAGGGAGGTGAAAGACTTTGAGGCATGAACCTTGATGATTTAGATGTGACACTCCGGTTTCCCACTACTCACATTTCATGGAAAAATCATTCGTCAAAAACTTTATTCCTTTTTTCATGGTCAGTATACCAATATTCCCTGCTTGTAGCTACCTAGAATCTTTCATTAAACAACATTTTAATACATTATAGCGGAAACGTTTATTATATACAGGATTCACTATTTTGGATACTCAGGTTAGGACAAATCCCCATCTTCTAATCTCCATCCACGATCCTTTATTCCTCTTTTTGTCTCTGAAAAATTTTAATAAAAATAAAAATGAGCGAAATAACTCAGCAAGTATACATCCTCTCAAGGCTAACTAAAACATTTAATTTTGTAAAATCATTTCCTTTTCAAAACATATATCGTCTCGTAAGAAAGTCATTTCATAGAAAAAAAATCGTTTTCTTAAAACAATTTGAAATTTAAAATCACTTGAAAGCATATCTCATTTTAAATCCATAAACCATTTTTTGAATCCACGAGCACATAGTGGATTCCATCACGCTATCATGTTCTACGTGCATCAATATAAATCGTGTAATATTTTAAAGTCAATTTTAATAAGTGTGCCCAACCTACGTTTTATTCCTTTTCCAGTCTAAACACACAGTCCATACCAGACTACAGTTCTTTCTCATCTAGCCGAGCGTAGTCTGATTAGACTATGACTTACTCATCTAGCAAAACACGTAATTCAGACTAGACTACAACCATCCTCATCCAGTTGTACACAAAGTACAATTGAACTACAAACCGTCCTCGTCTAGCTGAACACTAAGTTCAACTGAACTACAATCTTACTCATCCAATCAAACACTTTGTCTGACTAGACTACCGTCATACTCATCCAATTGAACACTCAGTCCAACCGAGCTACCATCATACTCATCTAGTTGAACACTTAGTCCGACACAACTACTATTGATGCAAAGATTGAAAAATTGTCATAAAAGATTTCGGACTTGGGATGGGCTAAAATTTGGTGGGCGGCTTGGAAACGGGTTTCTGAGCACAACACATCACAGTAAATTCCAATGGACACCGTCAGTTTTAGACGTTTCTGGCTCGTTTAGATGGGTTTTTTTGACATTTTTTAATTACTTATTTTATTATGGTAATTTTGTAATTTTACTATTTTCGAGTTCTAATCTAATTAGAATTTTAGACGTTCCTTTTTAAACTCTATATTACTTAGAGGACAACAAGTTTGCTTTATTGTGATTGATTATTATATAAAAAAAAAAAGAGTTTTGTGTTTTCTTCTATTCCTTAATCTTCTTGTTTGTTAGATTTATGTGTATTTGGCATTAACTATCATGCTCATCCAGTTGGAATTTCTTAGTCCAACTGAACTACCATTTATGCTCATCCAGCTAAACACAAAGTATGATTGAACTACAGGGTAATCACCAAAATATGCTCGTCCAACAATACACAAAGTATCGACTGAACTACAGGGTAATCATCAATCTTAACCCTGTGGGCATACTTAATCATATATCTTTCCATCCATAGAAAACACTTACATTTCTTTCAAACATTTGTAATTAAAATAACACTCACCATTGATAATTTAAAAACACATACAATGAAACAAGAAAATTATACGTAGGGACAAGTAAAGTATACTTGCCTTGTTGCACCTTTTACCTATTCCCAAAGAAATGTGTTTGCTGGCCTTTGTCTTTTTCCTTACTCTTCAATCACTTCCCTATAACCATGAATGGCCTTATATTAGTGTCCTTATGAACTTTCACAGCTTATAAATCCTTTAAAGCTCTTATTCAACTAGTATCCAATTTTAGGTCTAAGAAGTCCAATGTACTTAAATATGCACAACTTATGCTACAAAAAGATCTCAGCAACTTAATCATTTTTACTAAATTATACTCTTTCAGGGCTACACATAGACTGAAGAATCATTAAATTATGAGTAGTTATAAAAAAGATATCACTTTTCAAAATTAGGCAAATTTCTAGAATTCTCTGTTTCTACAGAAAGTTTCTGCAGTCAACTTCCAGAAATTTAATAAAATACCAAAAGATCTCCGATTAAGATCATATTTGACAATAATAAACTAGATGCATGCAACTATTTTCAATAAAATTTTCAATTCCATTGGACCAACGGATTATTTTCCATGAATTTCGAAATATGGCTGAAAATCCAATAAATTTTGCATGTTTGTGAAACACTTATAACTTCCCTTAACCTCTTTTTAAACATCCACACATCATCTTAATCATAATTATATCTCCAATAATCATTATAGCACAACTAAAGGCTAGGGTTTAAGTTATCAACCTCCAATTAGTCCCTTATTTCCAACATGCAACCAATACAAGTTATTAACATAAAATATTTTTATATACGTGCTTGTTTAATCCTTACTTTCCATGTCACAATTTAACCATTCATTATTGATTTACCAAGTTATAAGCTTGATATCCCATATATATCAACTATATCAAATCCTTAAATAACATGTTTACTGTGACGCCCCGGTTTCCCAAAACCTCAACTACACTCGGAAACCGTTCGTCAAAATGTCCTCCTTTGGATGGTCAGGGTTAACCAACCTTTTCTCCCTCAGCATGCATACCCTTCTTGTTCTTATTACCTTTTTAACATACATACATTCACAGTGGAAAATAAAGTTACTAATTATTACAATCCAACATCGAGTATTTAAATAATTCACATAACTACCCTCGCGGGTTAGTGCAAAAAGCCCCAGAATCTATCTTCCTCGCAGTCTGCCTAGGGCAAATCCGCTCCATACAAACCCTCATATATGGTCTTCTTTTCACCCCTAGCTGAAAAGTTTACAATAAAATAATAGGGTGAGCGGGGGACGCTTAGAAAGTACAACTCAGTATAATAAAGCATTTGAAAAAATATTCAAAGATTTGTAACATTTCATCAGAAACATTCATAGGCAAGTAGTAAAATATTCACGAGCATGCATAAATGATTAAACGTGCATGTACTTACTGTAGCTGAGTGAGTATACGCTACTTACTATCTGGTCGTTTGAGTCTTCCGTCATCTTCGCTTCGCTTCACTCGCTGCCCATTTAATCTTAACACAAAGTCCAGACCAAATAGGAAATACCTCATGCGAATGTGCACACCGCCACTGACAAGTATGGTCTACCTTGCCAACATATGATTCCTTTATGGAATTCCGGTTAAACCGGATCGGATCATTTTATACGCAGGACGGCAATCGATCCGCTGGCCTCTTCTTGTCTCGGGATGTCATTTGCTCTGCAGGCTCGTCCAGCGACATACTCAGCTTATGCATTTTTATGCTCAAAACATTTATTTAAACATGTTATGCTTGAAAATTTTACATAAAACAAGCCACATTTAAAAATTTCACACAATATCAATTTTCATGCACATATAAACTTTTTCTTTAAAATTTATGCAAAACATTCATTTAAAACATGCTCGTGTAAACATTCATAGAAAAAGTAAGAATTGCACTTGCCTCGCACTAACTTGGGCTCTTTTGTTTTCCACTTAGTTTTTTCTTGAAACACCCTCAGCTCCTATATTCATCATAGATGGGCTCTAGGTTAGTAAACTAACCAAAACTATGTATCTCATCTACCTTATACACTTATTAAACTCAAATCCTCTTTTCGGTTTACTGCAGGGGTGCTGTTTAAACAGTCAGAGTTTTTTTTGTGTTCATAATCCAGTGAAAATTTTTACCTCAAAAAACAATATATTCCCAGGGTTTCGTATAGCCACAAGAATGACTCAATTCCGAGTTCGTATGAAAACATTATAGTGTTTTGAAGTTAGGAGTTTGCTGCAGAGTTTTTTAACTATTTTGACTTTGAACAGTCAACTTCGGAAAATTTTTAAAAATAGTAGCTAACTCCAAATAAGTCCATTATTTTTTGAGAAAATATATATCTTATTTAAGTTTATGAAATAAAAATTTCATTAATTTTTGACTTCCTGAGAATATTTATAAGTTTACAAAGTTGGTTCAAAAATCAGATTTATCAGAATCTAAAAAGGGTACTGCAGCTAACTTCCAACAATTTTCAAAAAAATTAAATGGCCTTTTCTTGCCAAAATTTCTTCTGAACATTTTTATCTTATCAAATTATATTTTTATAAAAAAAAATTTCGTGTAAATCACACATATAGATTATTTGATATGAATTTTCTCCCAAAAGACGTCGTTTCTAGCCCTTTTTACCTACTTGGAAATCAATTATACATAACCCCCTTTTAGCTACTCAAGCATACCAATAATTCATATATCAATCAATTATCACTCATAACCATTTTATTAACCATCATACCTATCAACATTACTAGCAAAATTATAGGAAAGATTAGATCTTTACCTCCTTTTTGTGGCTTGATCAAGATCTCTTGCTCTATCTTCACCTCCACCTCTTTGCTTAGCCGCTTTGCTCTCAATTTTAAACCTCAAATAATCTCTATTTAGTGGGTTTAAAAAGTATAGTAATAATATTGAGGATTAGAGGTTTAATTTATGATCACAAGGGTGTAATTTGATTTATCTTGCTATGGATGCCCTTTTCTTTCTTGGTTTGTTCTTCCTTCTCTATCTTTCTCTTTTTTTCCACTTTGGCGTTTGGAGCCTCTCTCTCTACTCTTATCTGTAGAATTCCTTCTTCCTTTTGCTTTCTTATGTTAGTCTTTGTGTTGTAGTAAAATGCCATTTGACTTCTCTATGGTTTGTTGACAAGTGGAGAGGTTATGTGTCAACTTTCTATGGTCTATTCCACAAACACTTAACAACTCATGGTCAACTTGACCAAGCCAAGAAAATATCTCCCTTTCAAGTAAGAAAAAACTTGGGTCATAGCCCCTTAAAGTTTCGGCCAAGCCCCCTTAGTGGACTTGGTCAAATTCCCTCTATTTTGGTCCATTTTTGGACATAACTAAATCCACGTAAAACGAACCTAATTAAGGATAATATAACAAGGAGTTAATGTGAGATTCCCATAAATTGAGATGTAACAAATGTAAATTATTTTCGTATGGGATCATATTTTTTATGTAAGGGAATTATGTTGTTTTGGCGATAGAGATTTTTGGTTAATTTTCAAAATATTGTTTAAGAAGTAATATAAAGAATTTATGGGCCTTAAATCATGGACTTTGAACCAAAGCAATTTGGCTTGTGAGGCCTATTCATGGCCCACTCTCTTGGAGTGGGCTAGGGCCCAAGTTGGATGAAATGGTGGGATGATTTAAGGGTAAGATTACTAATTTTCCCGCCTCTTGGCTTGCTTAAGAAGCCTCTTATGTAAGAAATGACTAATTTGCCCAAAGCTTGCTTGAGAAGCCACCATGTGCAAAATTATCACTTTGCCCATCTATATCATTACCAAGAAAAACAAGATTTTCCTTCATTTTATCCATATGCATGGCCGGCCAAGCATAGAGAGAGTGTGTGTTTCATTCATCTTCAACTTAGAGAGAGAAAAGAGAGAAATAAAGACAAGCATCCGAACTCTAATTCCTACTTGTGAAAAATAGCAATAAAACCCTAAATCCATCATCCAAATCCCCCAAAACCCTAGTAAATTTACAAGATCCATAGATCAAACCCTAGCTTGGAACTTGATTTGGAAGTCAAGAGCTAAGGAAAACAAGGATCTTAGTTCATCCAAGCTTGAATAAGCATTTCATCCAAGGTATAAGCCTTACACTATAGTTCAAGTTGTTGTTTTATTGATTATGAGTATTGATTGATAGATTAAATGGTTGGTAATTGATTTTATGATGGAGGATCATATTAGGATCTCGTTAATTAGAGTTGAATGCATGAGAATTGGTATAAATTAATTAATCAAGTTTGGAGTACTCATAGATGGATTAGAATAAATATTAGTGGTATATTCATGCTTAAAATGGCTAAAGAATGTTTGGGAATGGAGTGAAATTGGGTTGGAATCATTAAAAAGGAAGAAAATTTTGTGGATAGAAGCTCCACTCACGCGTTGACCATGATCATGCTCACGGCCATGAGGGGTCTACCCTAAAGGTGGTTACTAAGTCGGAATTATGGACCAAGTTCCAAAAATCGTATAAAATAATTCGTTAATACAATAGAGTTGAAATTTTTACAAAGAATATATGAACATGTATAGTTTAGTATACCAAGTTTTAATTTATTTTTAGATTATTTGATATTTTAATAAAATGCCTCTATTAGACTGCAGTAACTTACAGCAAAACTAAGAACCCTAAAATCTTGCGAATTATGGGAAGCCATATCTTCATCACTACAAATCAGAATTTAGTGATTCTTGAGCCTATATGAAATTCTAGAAATTTTGTTTCATTTGGATTGGATATGTGGTTAAAAGATTCTTTATGGAATAAGTTATGCCTATTTAGGTGTAAGGGGTGCAGAAAAGAAAAATAGTGAAGGAATTATCATCTTCCTTGGATAATATGAAATTGATTAGATAATGAACAAGATGAGGAGTTAAATAATAAATTAGAAATTCTTGAAAATAAGTTATTAAGAAGAAATTATTTATTGGTAAAGGAATTGTTCAACAGTCGAGGAAATTGCAAGGGCAAACAAAAACGTAGCAAAGAGACAAGTCAAACTGCGAATAAGGCAAATACATTATTCACCTCACTTTTTACATATAATTTATTGCTTTTATTATAAGTAATAATTTTTTTTCTCGAATGCATGAGTTTATTTCCTTATGCATGTGATATGTCATGTGTGATTGGTTTGAGTGTGGTGCATCTCAACCATACACGACACTCCCCCATAGAAAGCGTTGTAGGGTTCGAATGAAAAATGGAGTTCAAGTATACCAATGTGTTAAGACCAGTGTATTTTGGGATCCTACAGGAGAAATCTTGTAATTGTGAGAAGTTCCGCACTTGCGGTGTGCACACGCGATAGCTATGAGAATGTTGCTTGCTCGGTCTGGACTGAGTATTAAGACTTGGTTAATGCCCTAATAAGTAAGTTATGTTGAGCATACTCATATTGTGACACCCCCAAATCTGGGCATCAACACCCTGACTTAGGTTGCCAATTTATTATTAATTCCATACTTACAAATACACAAGTCATAAATGATATAGCTGAAAATACAAATAAATA
>JAUMHB010097832.1:0-10504 GCA_032359685.1 Pittosporum tobira
TCATAAAAAACACATGCTCTGAGGAGATGTTTTGATGTACAAAATCACAAAGTTGTAACATTGGATGTAGGGTTGTTGACCTTCGGGAACAAGCTCGAGCTCGACTCTGATAAAACTGGACTTGAACTCTATAAAAGACTCCCCGAGTTCCATATCAGCTTGTTCAAATAAACAGGCCTTTTTTTAAACTCAAGCTTGACTTGGCTACTTGTTTATGTTAATGAGTGTAAATAAATTGAATAAAGGTTTCATAAACAGTTCAAACTTCATAAAAGCTCATCTAACTTAACGAGACGAGTCTAATCTGAAAAAAAAAATGCTAATTTAATTTGATGAATTTGACTCATTTAACAGCCCTAATTGGATGCATGATTAAAACATAGCCTCCTTCAAAGACGGACTGCAACATATAGTGATACAGGAAACAATACCAATTTAATGACACTAACTATGGTGGTTAAGCTTACAGCTCAAAACATTATAGTGATATACACCAAACTTGTCACAAGTTTTTGCCACTGAAATAAGTAAAATAAATATGGGAGGGGTCCTTGGTATGAAATAAATAATCATAACCTACAAATGCATAGACTAGATAGCCATAACAAGACTGACTACCTTAGCTAGTGGCACACATAAATCCTCAGCAGATACCATAATGAAGTTCCAATTTTTTCTTTTTTACAATTGAATAAATAGGTGAAAACATGTACTCACTGTTCTGAAAATTTTGGACTAGCTCCGACTAATCTCCAATTGAATCATAGGCGGTCCTCTAACGCTTAGGTTAATTGAACACCTATAACCAATTAATGCCTTGCCTATACTCAAATCAAGCTGCTGTTGTTCTTGCAAATCTAGGGTAATATCTTGCACGTACAAGTCTTTCAATTTATGCACCTTGCTCTACTTCTCCGAAAACCTCACTCAAAAATTAACCAAGCACAGGATCGACACCAAAACCGTATCTAACCATTTGTCCAACCAACTTTAGACTAGCATCTAATCTACTGATGGAGATCGTCCCAAAATAGGGCTACGGTTTTCACCTCAGCCCTAATTAGGGCAACGTGGCAGTCCAGCCGATCGGCCATCCCTTTGGCTTGGCCACCGACTTTGCCCAAAGAAGGATCTGTCCCACCTCTCGGCATCCAGAAGGTTCAAGCTCAGCCATCAGCCTCTGAAAGGTCTTGCACCTGCCTCAATCCGGTCAAATCATCACGGTTAGGGACTTTCAAACTATGCGCCTTGGGCCCAGGCCTCCCAAGATAGCGGGCCCAATCCACCCCTATCGATTGGGCCTGACTCTGCTTAGTCTGGGTCCAGCGGCCCAAAGGCTATAAAACAAGTTCCCAGGCGGTGTCCAATCAGCCGCCTAACCCTGCAGCCCTGTCAACTTAAAGGAGGCGCGCCATACCTACTGTCAACTCAAAGCAGGCGCACCATGCCTACTTTATTGGGCTATGGGTCAAGACAAACTCTACAAATACCGCCTCATCTTCATAGAGAAGGGGATCTAAAAATTCAACAAAAGAGCCCAAGCTCTACAAAAACACAAATACTTCGGTAAACCCTTCCCCCTCCCACTTAATATTCATATTATCACCTTAATCTTCACTAACTTAAGCATCAGAGAGGGGAATGAGGAGACAAACCCCTCGTGTTGCCCTTATTTCAGTTGAGCTCACTCTTGCTAATAGGTGTCCAGCTATAAACTAGGTTTGAGTGGGTTAGAGGTTGGGTTGGTCCCAACATCTACCTTCCTTGCAAAGTCCCCTAACCACAATATCATATGTGGTGAAATCAGGAGATGGCTCCCTTTCTGACATTTTACTTAAAATGGGAAAACAATCCAAGACCTTACCTTTCTCAATCAATTCCAAAAACCATTTATTGGCATAAGGAAGAATCACCCTTAACCCCGCTTCCACCATTTTAACATACTTCATCAAAACATCATCAATTCTCCCCATTTTAAAATAAGCATCTATCAAAGTCTTATAACCCGTAACATCCGGATTCAAAGATTTCTAACATAATTCAGCAAATATACTCTCAACATCATCCACCATCTCATTCTCAAATCTCACAATACCTAATAATCATAATATTAAACCCTGCAACATCCATAGAAAAAGGCTTCACTTTTACACTCTTACCCATTTTCTTGAACACATCGTAAGCCTCGGAAATTCTCCCCTCTTTAAAAACACTAGTTCACCATTATGTTAATGGCCAAATTCACAGCGTGAAACGTCGGTGGAGTGTGATGATCCAACATGTGATTAAACAAAGCCTCAGCTTTAGTTTTCCTTCCATGTCTAATCAAAACCTCCAAAAGCACATTACTAGTAGTAGACACCATTCTAAATTTTCTACATAATAAATAATTATACGATTCCATGGCTTCTTTCTCTCTACCTTGCTTAAAGAACCAATCCATTTATGTAGCTCTCACAACCCCGTCATAAACCGAACACCTCTCTTTCAATTCATCGAAAAGCTCATTAGCCTTTTCTAAATTTCCTAAATCAAGAAACCCAAAATCAGATTGTTGAAAATGAAGGAATTCACACCATGGCCTTTATTAAGCATTTCCCATAGAATATTCATTGCCTCATCAATTCGGCCAGTGTCTCTAAACCCCTTGGTGAGGTGGCGATAGGACATGATTGAGGGCGAAAACGGAGCATTGGCAATGATGTGGTTGTACACTTTAATAGCTGTGTCAACATTTCCCATATCACAATGTGTGTTGATCAGGATATTATAAGACACTATGTTTGGGATAATGCTGGATTGATTGAAAATAAGTAAATAGGGCTAAGGCGTTGTTATGGTCAGCCCGATCTTCCCCTTTGACCTAATCAGCCCGATCGTCCAACTAAGTAGTCTTCATCTCAGTCAACCTGCAAGACGGGCAACACGAGACATTTTGGACCCCATTCCCTTCTCCGAAGATTAAGTCAGTGATTAGGATTAATGCAAAGACTTTTTAGAGAGAGAAATATTGTATTGTCAGAGTAAGAGAGTTCAAGAATGGTGGTAATGAAGGGATATTTATAGGAGTCCCATTGTGGCTCGAGGGCCGAGGGTAAAGTAGTTGTGGGTCCCACTTGTGGGGACGCGCCTTGTTGGGCAGCTTGGGCCGGGTAGAATTTTGATTGGGCCAATTCAGCTCTTATTTGGGTTTGTTAAGCGGACTAGGTACACGCTGGGCCCAATGCTTGTTTATTGGTCCTTAGGGTTTCCATTGGGTAAGGCCCAAGTTAAAGAGAGTGGTGCGAACGATAGCCTAGCTAATACTGGCGGCTGATGGTTGGTCGCCCAAAGGTCTGTAGTGAGACTATTGACGGGCATCCGAGCGAGTTGAGAATGACTGGTTGACCGACTTAATTTGTTGACTTTGTCCATGAGTGCTATGTTTTGCACCCAGGTTAGGGTGGGGCCTGCTGACCTCAACCCTAATTGGAGTCGGTCTCCATCAATGCTCCCCAGCCTACCGGTGTACTTTAATGGCCGGGTAGGCTAAAGTGGCGAAGATAGTGTCGTTATTTGGTTTGGTGGCCGCCCAAAGAAGTGCACGATCAGGCAGTCTAGGGGAGCATTGTAGTTCATTTCTTGTGTTACCGGTCGGTTAAAACGATCCATGTCAGTGACCGTTGAGTTGATCCTTTGTGGTGCCCGAGCAGTTTCAAAAATTGTGCCCTCACATGTTTTTGTAGGCACATTTAATGCGGCACAATAATTTTTCTCGATCGTTGTGTGCAAACGACTGCAATCATGACCGTTAGATCAAACGTGGGAATTCGAATCGCCAGATCAAGGAGGCTATAAAAGGACCCATTCTCCATCCTTTCTCTGTTTTGCGTCATTTGAGTATATTGTCATAAAGAGAGTTCATGTTGTTTATCGACGGAGAATCCCCAGATTTTGATCAAAGACTAACTAAGTAAGCATTTTCTTCATTTTTTTCATTTTTTTAACTTTGGTTTGCCTTCTTCGAACTAGAAATGGCCGGAGTTAGGAAAACCTATAGGTTAGTAGATGAGTCAGATGATGAGGTGGTGGAAATTTCTTCGACCTCGGCGGTGGACACTTCCAATTCACGGCGGGGGAGGGCGGCAGAATAGGGTGTTCCCGAGTGATCAGCCTGAGGATATGGCATCCCAGGGTGAAGTGGATGGGGGAGAGGACCGATTGGGCGAAGAGGAAGATTTGGGCTGCGAGGTGAATTATGGCGATCAGGTAGGTTGCCCAGACTATAACCAAATTAGCAAGCTGACCGCCTGGGATTTAGAACATATTAGGGAGGAGTATGAATTCCTGGATGATTACAAGATTAGGTTACCAATAGGCTAAGAGAGGATTCATAGCTGGCCAGACGAAATTTGGGTGGGAATTAGCGAGCACCACCTTAGATGTGGGCTGCAATTCCCTCTCCATCCGTTCATCCAGGAGTTGGTGAGTTTGTTGGGAGTTGGCATAAGTCAACTCACCCCCAATTCATACTTGTAGATCATGGGCTTCCTGGCCTGGTGTCATCACAAGAATAATGAGCCAAGGCCCGATTTCTTCTGGCACACTTTCACCATTTGCCTCTCAGAGGCATCGTTTTGGTCGATCAACCACCGGGCGATAAGGAAAAGGTGGATTTTACCCACATCAAACCATAAAACGTGGAAAACCAGGTGGTTCTTTGTGGGGTGTTTTGACCTCTTCCATTCTTCTTCATGGGGGAGACCATCCCGGGCGGTGTACAGGACGTCCGTGAGAATGGACAAGGAGACAATAGTCGAGTATAATGCCTTCGCCCGAATGTTAAGGGACGAGGAGAGCTGGCATTACTCTGAGCCTCTGGATTCCGAGTGGCTAATAAAGCATGGGTATAGGTCTTCAAAACTTTAGGATTTTAGTTTAATTTTTCTAAGTGTTTTCTTTGAGACCGACCTCTGATACTTGTCTTTTTCTTTTGCAGGTGTCAGTATGTCATTTGCCTAAGCTTTGAGGAAAAGAAAGCAAGCTGGCGAACAGCAGGCTAGTGAGTAACATACTCCCGTTGGGGAGAAAGTGACCATCACTGTGCAAAAGGCTTTGATTGTTAAATCCCCGGCCGCCCACGTCGGACCCTCAACTAAAGGGAAGGTGGTGGTAGCGGTCGAGCTGCCTCACCAGCAGGAAAATGCACTGAAGCGGAAGGCCGAGGATAGGCCCCTGTCCGATGTTGAGAAGAAGACACGCTCTGAGGTTATACCAATCTGGTGTGTGAACTCGGAGATGTGTCTTCTAAATTAAAAAATGGCGAAGACCGCGACTGTGGAGTTGTACAAAGGGATGCCACTTTAAGACGATCACGCCAAGCTGCAAAATCTTGATTATGACGATGCGGCCGAGATGGCCAGCCTCCACGTGCTAAAGGTAGGCCGAGTTACTTTTACTATTTCCTTTTACACAAGTGTTTATTTTTCTAACTCTTTTTCAGTCACTTTCATAGGGTCTGAGCTTCTTGGTTTCCGCGGCCCGCAATGCAAAGAAGGTTGTGAATAAGGCGGAGATGGAAGGGGCCGAGGAAGTCGTTCAGATTAGGGCGGAGGCTGAGGAGAGGACCGCCAAGTTTGACGAGGAGGTCAAACAGCTGAAGGCTGAGCTGGTGGCGGCCAAAGCCAGGGCGGATGAGCTTGAGGAGGTCAAAAAGACCAGTCTAAGAAGATAACAGGTCTTGAGGAGGACCTGGAGGCTTCTAAGCTAGAGTTAGAGCTGGTGCTAGCTGAGGCAATGTCCTCGTTCTGAGAGTCAAAGGAGATGAAGCAGCTTATCTATGAGGCTTTAATCGACCAGTACAGGGAAGGCTTTACGCGAGCAGTCCGCTGGGGCCAAAGGGCCGGCCTAGATATGGCGATCGTGGAGGCGTTGATCGAGAATCCAGATGTGGTAGGTTCCGAGGACGAGGCCCTGTGCCAGTCGGGCAGCCCAAACCAGCCCCTGAGGCTCCCCAACAAGAAGAGCTTGAAGAAGCGCAGCTGGGCGAGCAGTTTTTGGTTGACCAACATATTCTTGGGTCTTCTCTTTCAGTAGTCACATGATCTTTTTGTTTATTGCTTTGTTTATGTAATGTGATGAACTTCATTTATTAATGAAATTTTATTTTCCCATTTTTGTGTTTTGCAATTACTCTTTTTTATTCCGCTCGGTAGAAGTTAAATTTTGAAATTTTAGAAAAATTCGCTAAGTTTAAGGACTCAAAATTTCAATAAAATTGGCTAAATTTAACTAGGTATAATAGCCCAGGAACATAGAGTAGAGAACGTAGCATGGGTATAAAATTGGCAAAAATTGCGGCTGCTCGGTCGAAAGGTAAAACATTTGCAATAAACTTAAGCAAAATATTTCTAAGTGTTGAGACTCGGAAACGTTTAAACTCAAGTTTGGACGCTCGGTTGAAATTGTTTCAAATTTTATCCCGGGGTTTGGACTATGGAGAATGAAAGCTTGAAATTATTCCAAGTGTTTGAAACTTGGGAACAATTAACTTTCATTAACAACCCGGTCAGGAGAGTATACACTACAAAAATTAAATTGGGTGGTTTAATTGTACTTCCAAATGTTTGTACCATCCCTGTAGTGCCCCCCAGTTTAAACGCCTTACGATTTACCGTAGTTGGGGTTTAAACTTGATGTATGGGAGCGAGATAAGATGGCTGTTTAGACAAAGGAGTTTGCATGATTACTTGTTTATGTCCACAGGCCAAGCAGTAGAAACCGGTCGGGTGGCATGTTTAAGTAACAAAGAGAATAAGTCGTTTGATTATGTTAAAAGACGTTTTATTCATAATAAAATTTGTCGTATGTGGGCTAGCAAACATTTACAATGGGTGAGCAATGGAGATTGTCGCAGGAAGGAGGTTTGACGCCTGTAAGCGAGCAAAAGTTTACAATTTTTCGCCGAGCAGTGAATATTGCTCGCCTGGAAAATTTCAAGGATAGTACTTCTTGAGGTGTATGGCATGCCAAGGGTTGTCTTGCTCATACCCATTTGAATCCTTGATTGAGAACGTTCCTGGTTAAAGGACTGTTGAGATGACGTACAGGCCTTCCCAGTTTGGGTACAACTTTCCTTGCTCGGTAAGCTTGGAGGCAATGGTTGCGCGGAGCACTAGGTTGCCAATTTCGAATCGTCTTGTTTTGACTTTACGGTTGAACTATTTGGCGGTCTGTTGCTTAAGATGTGCCATGCGGAGGACTGCCTGATATATAGTTTCGTCCAAGAAGTTAAGGTCCGTCTGAATGGCGTTCTTAATTTACGTACTTTTTACATTTTATTCATCATTTTTTGGACGGAAAGAGTATTAAAAATAGTTTTGTTAACTTAAACTACACATTGTTTAAGTTGATATTATGAATATAACATTAATAAATATAATATTAATATTATAAGTTTTATTATTTTACCATTTGCACACTAAATACGTACATTATTGTTATGACTTATATTCTACCTCCGTTTCAAAATTTTCATATATATATGAATTTAACAGTCAATTAGAAAAAAATTAGAATTTAATTTTGATGTGACTCATTATATAATTGAAAATTACAAAACATTTTAGATAGCTTACTACATTCAAAATTGTATCAATTAAAATATGAATTCATATGAATTTGAAACTTAAGATTTAATGTTTGATATACAATTTTGAAAATAACCTTTTTTTTTAAATAATAGAGGAAAAATTAGAAAAATAACTTTTTTAAAATAAAATATATTCAGGTGATGTCGGGTTAGGCTGGTCTATGTTTAGGAGTTTGGTTTATCGGTGTCAGGTTAATAGGTTTAATTGGTTGAAAATCCAACCTAAGCCATGTCGCGAGAATCTAGGCTAATGAGGATAATTCTCATTTGTTTCTTTATTGCGCTGAGGTATTTGGAATTTATTATTTGGCATTTTTGGATAGTGTTGGACTTTTCCTTTGATAGTTGAGGAGTTGTTGCTTTACTGGGTTCAAGGTTTTTGGTAGGAACATAAATAGTAAGGTGTTGTGGAAATGTACTTGTTTTGCTGAACATAAGTAGTTATTGTCTGTCATTAGGATTGCTAGAAATAGTCTACTTATTTCACACATTTTCTTCCTGGATGATTGAGTTCTACTCCAGCTGCACGTTCGATTCCTGCTTTATGCTCATGTGGAGTTTACTTGAGGGCTATTCTCAAATTTCGGAATATGTGGTGAATCCCTAATTCTTCTTCTAATGATCGATTCAACATCTAATCAAAAAGATATACACTAGTTCGATTTCTTGATTGATATCTTCAATTTTTGAAAACTTATAAAGTTCTTCCATCAAGCCCCGATCAGTGAACCTACAAAATCTTTCAAATTGTATCTGATTAAACCTAGGACCCTTTCCCCAAACCCATTCATGTTTCTGCGGGTCTTACTGTAACCGATTTGTTTGGAAATATACGTACCCATATTTTTACACCAAAAGATCTCCTTTCAGATCAAACAATTCCATCGAATTGAGTACGATTGTATGTGTGATAACATCTACTATACCAGGAATATCAATGAATCCAATTATTGCAATTGCTCAAGATACCATTTTTTAGCTTCTAGGTTCTATTTCTTAGTTTAAGATCCTTCTTACTAACTGGAATCAAAGAATTAGTTTCTAGTAGTAGATCCATAATAAAAAAAAAAAAGTTTTTGTGATTATTCCAGAAGAAATTAAACAAAAGATACGGTAGAGCTAGTACATTTATTATATGAGGTCTACCCAATGCTAGATGCACCACAAATCTAGTTTTTATATATGTCCTAACACATAGTGCAATCAAGTGCAGTTTTATTCTAATATATTTGGCATTTCTTCGTTGGACGACCATCAAACATATTTGAGCATTTTTTGTTTTTATGATTGGAAGGCGAAAAAGAGATTCTTTCAAGTTCGTTGTGGATAAATTCTAGTATAGACTTTACTCATGGAAGTCTAAGTTATTGCCTTTGGCTGGTGAGGATTGTGAGACCCCATAAATTAATTTGAGATCTATGTATATTATTTTGATTATATTAATTTTTTTTATGATGATGTAAACAATGAAGTAAGCGTGATGTCAGCGATGATGCGAGGGTTGAAGAAAGCGATGATGCGAGCGATTAAGTAAGTAAATGATGTAAAATGTGATTTTAAGTTTAAAGCCTCATTTGAGGAAATAGATAGCACTATTGAATTTAGAACACCCAAATTGCAATTAAATGGAGTTGTCAATTCAGGAATTGGTACAACTATTCAACGGGTTGTTCCATGAGGCACTGCTAAACGCATTACAAGCGGTGCAAGGAAATTTCAATTTTGTTGAACCTTATGACACTATGCCCTTCAACCTTTGAAGGGAACTTAGGGTTAGTAGAAGCTCAGACCTGAATAAAAGAGATTGAGAAAGATTTTATAACTGCCGGGTGGCGGATAATCAAAAGCCAAAACTAGCATCTTATTTATTAAGGGATGAAGCTAGTGCTTGATGGGTAACTGCAGAAGGTAGAGAAGAACAAAGAGGACTGGGAAAGCAATTCCTTGGGAACGATTTAAGGAACTATTTCAAGAGCGGTATATTCCAACAAGTATGATGGATAGGATGGAAGCAATACTTTGGTTACTGGAGCGAGATGATATGACTGTTACTGAGTATGCTGAAAAATTTAAAGAATTAGAAAACTTTGCTCCACATTTAGTATCAACTGAGTAGAAACGGGCAAGGAAGTTTGAACAAGGGTTAAAACCCAAGTTTCGTAAGGAAGTAGCGAAGCTATATATCAATGACTTTGAGATGATGGTACAAACAGCAATAATTGTAGAACAAAACAATGATGTTTTAATGAAAAATAATGATAATCGAAGAAAGAACAATTTGAAAAGGAAGAGAAACACTGGAGAGACATCTGGAATGTCGAAATCGCCCAAAGCTAAAGGTCGTGATGGTAATACCATCAGCAAGAAGAAACAAAGGAAAAGATATCATGGGGTATTAAGTCAAAACAAGGAAGGAGATAAATACGGGAAATGTGGAAAGAATAATGGCGGTAGGTTTTGCTTGAAAGGAATAAGTAGATATTTTCGATGTACTTAACTTGGGCATGTAGCGAAAAATTGCCTCAAGTTAGGGAATCGAATATGTTATGTATGTAAGAAGTGAGGACACATTTCATCGGGTAGTCCTAAGAAGATTTTCGTTTAATTCGGAAAAAAAAATAACACTAATGATAACCAAAAATGGTAATGAGTTGCACAGATCGAATACTCATAATTCCAATATGACGAGTAGGGATGTCCAAAGAAAAAGAAAAGAACTGATAGAAGAATGAAGACATGTATAAATGGAAAATCGAGTAGGAATTCCTTAAAATTAGGAATTTAGGCAAGAAATTTTGTTAAACTCAATTATCTATAACAAGTTTGTTGTATGATAAGAAACTTATATAAGAAATATTAAAGTGTATGTGTATG
>JAUMHB010097843.1:0-10501 GCA_032359685.1 Pittosporum tobira
TTGATCCATTAAATTTGTTTAAAATTATAAATTTGAGAAATAATCATAATAATAAATATAAAAATTTATAAAATACTCAATACAGAATTTTTAAATTATATATATATATATATATATATATATATATATATATATATATATTTTATAAATTCTGGTATTATCTTTTTTAAATTACTTTAATAATAATATATCAATTTTTTTAGTTCATCTATGTCTGCTACTATTAGTAGCGGACATGACTTTTCAATTGTAAACTTGATTACTTCTTGACTTGTGTATCTAATAATATATATCTTAGTTAATTTATTATAATTATGCAGGACAAATAAATTATAAATTTAATATGTCCAAAAATTGCACAAGTAACATTTAACTAAGAGTTCTTACATATTGTCAAAGAATACACATTTTATAGCAGATTAGGTTCTTCAATACATAGGACTCTATAATGATTTTTTTGGTCATGATTAGTATATCTACCACAAATTGCACAATTTCTTAGTGGTTTTTCACTTGAAGATAATTCAATTCCACTTTTGATCCTCGTGATTGATTTTTTTCTTTCTTTAGTGTGTGTTTGTATAGGATCTACATAATGAGTTTCATTTACTTCAATTTCTTCTGTTGTTACATGTTCATTGCCAATATAATCTTCTGGTTATTGAGAGACACTGGTTTTCTCCTGAAGTTTATTATGAAACCACTCTTTTTCCTTAGTAGCAATATCTTCAAGTCGTTTTGTTCCTTCTATTGAACACAACGCATCCACAAACAAGTCTTGAAAAACAATACACAAATGTTCAAAACGCCCCAAGTGTACTAAGATAATCGTTAGACGGATTCAAATTCAAAGTCACTTGACTATAGCACTTGTTCGTATTTATCATCCAATGCCTCCGTATGAAATGACTAGAGATTTCATTAGGCTTTCTCATGAAATATCTTATTAGGTCCCACAGAGCATACCAAAATGTTCAAACATTTGACAAGAACAATTCACTTCCTCATGATATCAAACAATATGTAATTAGTCCTCGTAGGTGTATCCGGTTTAAAAACCAAATATGACTTATAATCTGTACACGATAAAGCAGAAGACTTTTCAATAAAATATTTTTGCACTTTTTCCAAATGTATTTGAAACCGTTTCAATATTTCCTTAGTATATACTTTTGCAGCATGTAATTCTAATCCTTGATGGTAAATCAATTTTCTGCGCCTATTTGCAGTTGTGTAGTCTTCACTTCTCTCTCTCAACCACTAACAATCAATCACTTACAATGAATTATCAATAAAATCTTTGATTCCCGTCGATGCATTCCCATATTCGTCAAAAAAACTATTCATACTCTCACTCCTTGACGTGGTTGTCATGCCAGCAGAAAAATATCTCTTTGAGTAGGCCCGTATCCATTTCTCTTTGATTCTATAAAGACCTTGTAACCATTCATGACTTCTCAAATGATACTTTTCCATCAATGCTTCCCACCAAGCCTCAAATTCATTTATTGTATGCAATTTGAAAATGCATTTATTGAACTCATTCTTGAATGTCAGATGAGATTGATATATGTTATGCAATTTTTTTGGAAATTTCTTGCTTATATGACAAGTGCACAAGGCATGGTGCGTATTGGGAAATACTTGGGCAATTGCATTTCCCATTGTCCGGTCTTGATCAGTTATTATACAAGTCGATGCTTTGTTGTTCATTGTTAGAAGCCAATGTGTAAACAACCATACAAATGTATCTTTTGTTTTATCACCTAAGAGTGCAAATCCAAACAAAATCGAATGATAATGATGATTTACGCCGGTAAATGGACCAAATGGCATTGCATACCTATTCGTTCGATATGTAGTGTCAAAGGTAACTATGTCCCCAAAAGCTTCATAAGACATTATTGATCGATTGTCTACCAACATAATACTCGTAATATGATTATCCTTCCTTGGTTGTACCGCAAAATAGAATTTTCCGAGACTTTCACGTTGAAGCTTGTGTAGGTAATCAACAACATTTTGACCATTTGTCAAATCGAAAGATATCCTATGCAAATCCCTAATATTATTGTCTACATCTTGCTTTAAAAAGGGTAAATTTGCTAGTCCTTCTACACTTGAGCTCAAAATTTTTTTTATTTGATGAGATGCCATCCTGTCTTTATCTAGACTTTGAATTATATTATGATACGCAAGAGTTATATTTTTATGAGTCTGAATAAGCGAAACCTTGTTTGGCGAAACAAATGTATGATTGTGAGTCAATTCCATGCCAATTATCTTCATTTATTTGATGAACAACATACATTCTAGCTTTGCAATCAGTTTTATAGATTACATCTCTTTTCATTTTTATCAAAATTTTCCCTTCATCATAATTAGAATCCTTATCAAAATCATCATCAAAATTAATGACATTTTTCTTCGAATATGAAACCCCTGCTTTACGACATTGAAACATTCTTGAACAATTTCTTTAGTGTTGACATGTTTTCTGCTAGTTTTAATTCTAGTTTCAAACCCAAGTTTTCTAGCATATTTTGTATAAAATTCTTCTGTCTCGTCCAAAGATGAAAAAAATTGACCAAAATATAGAATTTCTTCAAGATTTATACTAGAAATTTCATTATCAACTTCTAAACTTGACACTGAATGAAACGATAAATCATCAAACTCATTATCCATGATATGTAATTATTGGAAAGTACTCTTACCGAAATTGGTGCTTTTCAAACTAACATGATATGAAGATTGATGAACCTCCAATTGCAATATTCAAAATCTAGGGCTTTTTTAGTGGGTGTTCTAGTGAGAGTAAGTTGGGGAAGAAGTTGGATGAGACTGGCTTCAAGTGGAATTGGATGAGTGCCTTTAAGTGGATGATATTGGAAGAGTGCCTTTAAGTGGATGATTTTTACTCACAATAGACGTCCGCTACAATTAGTAACAGACATGTATTTTTATTGTGTTAAGGCTAAAATTATAATTTGGCTTTCTTACGTCCATTGGCTGGCACTAAATGTCTCTTGGCTGACAACAGACTTTCGCTACTAATAGTAGGGGACGTGTAGTGACAAGCAAAATGGGGCCAGGGGCATTATGGTAATGTTGTATGTCCGCTATTAATATTGGTGAAGTCCGCTACTATTAGTGGTGGACGTTCATCACCCCATCCGTCCGATCTTGATCTGGACGACTGTGTATGGGTTGGATGAAATAATATTTGTATCCCACGTTGTCCCTAGATGAGCTCCCATAGGTCGAAACCTGTAGGCTACAACTAATCCTCGGTAAGGATGCGAGGGAATAGCCCCTGCAGTATGAACCTCTTTTTGTTATGGTTTGTAAAATTGTGACTTTGGGTTTCTTGTGGTTTAGATTGAATATTCGCTGCATATATTGTACTTTCCAAATTTCGATATAATAAAATCTCACTTCTTGTCCGTATTTTTTTCCGTTTTGAGTTTTTATATAAATTGTTGTATTCTTGTTTTTTATTATTATTTTTATTTAATTTAATTTATTTTAATTTTGTATCACATAAAACATTCACAAGTGCCAATATTTGACTCTAAGTTGACCACATATAGTCACTGACTCACTGCTAATACTTTCTTATTTAGACATAGGAAATTCTAAAAAACCATTTAAATTTCATTAAATTAAAATGTACCCAGGTTTCATCAGATTCGTTGTTGTCTCTCTTATTCATAAGTAAATCTAAGATTAATGGTTTTTAAAATAATTTTCGAGGTTATTAAAACAATTCTAGAGCTGAGTTTTCATTATCAAATCTAATACTGAATCTAGAGCAACTTAAACAGCAGACGTGTCCTGCCACGCAGAACTCCTGCTGGCCTCGATCAATTAAATTATTTAAAATCGTATCGATCTTATACATAAACATTTACGTATGTTGCAGATTATAATATATGGCTACAATGGAAGTAGGTTGAAATCCAAAGCCTTAATATTTGACTTATATCTCTTAACGTAGGTGAGTATTGTTCAACGTGGACCCTGAAATTTCACCTACCCATGCATTCTGTTAGGCCTAATTAGGTGACTGCAAGAAATTAAAACCCTTAGAATTCCTTTCTCATTTTTATTAAATCCATATAAACTATTTTAGGAATATACTCACATTTATTAAACGGAAGCCACATGCCCAAATGTCTGAGCATCGTTTCTTCAAAAATGGCAGATGTTTGAAAAACAAACCACAAGTAGCTATCAAATTATTACTTGAAAGGCACTACACTTTATGCTCTATCGCTCCTATACCTACAAGTAGATCTATTTGGGAAAAAAAAATAAAATAATAATCCACTAAACGATGGCTGATTATACAAAAAACGTAGTCATCAAATATTTGATCGTCTATAAAAAATTAGACGAATAAGATTATTTTTCTTGATATTTTCATTATTTTGTTATAGAATTTTGTACTTTCTCTATTATTTGGAGAAAGAAATGCCATTCGATTATTATCAAATTGACTGCAAACTTTTTTCTGTTTTTGAAGATTCTACCAGAGCGCATTCTACCTCTAATAGGCCCCTTCAATGCAATTGAAAAAGAAAGAAATGGTTAATATATTCAAGATAATTATGTATTTACCGTCTCAATTCATCCTATTTCACCATATCCGGGATGTGATATGGTTCTGAAGGATGAACTTGATATGGACAATTCTAATTTTTTGTCATACAATCTTGTAATAGACGACATGAGATTTTGTAACTACATAAATTCGTAACCAATATTGTTAATTTGTAGATTCAATGCTTATTTAACTTATATAATGACTTGAGATTATAGGGCTCAATACAGTAAAAAAATCATACTGGGTAGGTTTAATATATATTAAAAAAGGCTTTACAGTTTAAATCTAACATTAGTGTTTTTTTTTTTTTTTTTTTTTTTTATTGTGATAGATTCAATAATAACGCTATGTGCACTAACATATACATTAATAAAGTGTGCATAAACTGACATGTTAAATTACAATTGGTTATAATGATAGACTTTTTCTAGATATAATCAAATATCCACTAATCATAATTTGACATATCAATTTATACACACTTTATTAATATATCTATTATTACTTAAGTATTACCTTAGTATTAATAACATTACTCTTAATTTAAACTGCAAATTCAATATGACAATATCTACTAAACAAATCTTAACTCCCATTTATCTAGTTATCTACCTATCTATATTTAATTATTTATATAATTACTTCTTGTAGTAAGTTATACAGATACATGCATAGTACGAGTATTCATATGCTTTCTCCCTAATGAAAGACAAAGTGAGTTGGATGTTTCACTTGTGTATTATGTGTATGAACGTCGTAATCATACACATGGTTTGTGCTTAAGCTCTCCCAAAAATTGTATCGATTCATGATCAACCACGTATAAGTTTCCCATAATTGTACGTATGTACGTTTGTGGAGGAGCATATTAGCACAAATTATGACAAACCACAAATCCATCTGCTTATGTTAAGTACTTGCATGTGTATCAACCACGTAAGAATTCTTGTTATGCTAACCGATCTTGTGGAAATTGTAAGTTTCTCGGATCCGGATACCGTAAAAATATCCTAATCAAGTCAATTATATAGGAATATGTTTGTTTTTTTTGTAAAAAAAATTAAAATTACAATTGTTGATATATGATGTCTATCGTCATCAATATTCAGTTAATTTTTATGTAAATATAGTGTATTTTTTAATATTCCACCCATCCTATAAAAATTTAATTGGTTTGAATTTTTTTGGTAAAAGCAACTAATTTTAAAACTAATAATTTAAACAAACAAAAATTAGATTTTGTTGTGTATTTGATGTAGTTTTATATTTGTATGCACGTATGTGGAGGAATATATTAAGAAAAGTTTAAGAAAAATTAAGAAAGCATAAGTCCATCTAATTATGTTAAATCTAATTATGTTAAACACTTACACGTGTCCATCTATTGTACCTATTAAGGTAAGAAAGGTATTGGAGATGGCATTGCTTGCAAGGTTGGAACTGTCTGGTTTAAGATAAGCAGTTTCTGTAGCAGTTATGGGTTCATGATCAAAACAAAGACACCATATACATATGGTCCAGTCCTTATTCGTCACACTTTCCTTCTGTAATGAAACTAGGAAAATACCATGCGCAAATCACAATTCTTTTAATTTTAATTGAAAAAATATTTTCCAAACAGAAAAATATATAAATGGAGAAGAAAAGAGATGTGAACACATGCTCTCGTATTTTATGTAATATTTAAATTGTTTATAATAAATAAAAATTTATTTTTTTATTTTATAGTTTGTGTCATAAAATAAAAAACTAAATCAATATATTTCATTCGATTTACTTCATATTTATTCATGAAAATTGTAAACTATATCTAAATAACATACTACAAACTTTAATATTATGTTCTTTTAAACTTAGCATGATAACTTAAATTTGTAAATTGACTCAACAAAGTATAAAATTAAATTATTGTTTTTCAAACTTAGAGCTACATATGCATTTTGGTATAGTAAATTTGTGAAATTATAGATTTAAATTTGAAGTAAATTTATTTTATTTTGATTGATGACAAAGTCGATGTTGTACGCTATGTTATGTACAAATTTTAAAATTTTAAAAAATATATAATATAATTTAAATTTCAAAAGTTTAAAAACATAATTTACTAGAATTGGAAATTATCTCTAATTTTAGAATGAATGAAATAATAGATGATAACAAATATTAATAATAATAACGGTTAAAGAATGTAGAGAGGAAAAACAAGACATTAAATGATAAAAGAGTTACGGATCGCGTTCACACACTTTTATTCCAAATTATAATTTTAAATTTAAAATAAATTTATTTTATTTTAATTGATGCTAAAGTCAATATTATAAACTATATATAAAATACTATTACGTTTAAATTTTGAAAATGTAACAAGCTAATATTATAATTTAAATTTCAAAATTTCAAAAGTTTAATAAACTTATTTAATAAAATTATCTATAATTTTATAAGAGATGAAGTAATAAATAGTATAATAGCAATAATAACTGTTGAATGATGATATGAAAATTTAAAAAAAAAAAAAAAAAAAGAAAATAGAGAACAACATAAATCTGTTGACCCACGTCCTAAACATGGTCTTAATTTTTATAGAAAGAGGTATATAAAAAAAGGAATAGAAAAATACAAAATCTGACCCATGTCCCCAAAAAAAAAAAAAAGAAAGAAAGAGAGAGAGAGCGCAACACATGGAATCCAACCAACACATGTCCTAAATATCTCTTATGTATATATTAGGCATATGTATGTTTGTTGCAGGTTACTTCAAAGTAACTCAAATCTTAATTGGTAATTTATATATACTAGTTTAACCGCACAAATGATGTGTGTGTTAAATAATATTACCATTATTTGGAAAAAAAAAATAAAATTTAAAGTAGGAGTGAGTTAATTGAGGTAATTATATGCCATAATTCCTTTTTAGATAATGGATAGAAGTTATATGATGTAGTAGTTGGCGTGACATAACTTAACCATGGCGGTTAATTTGACACCCTCAAGCTTTATAATATACTAGAATCAAAGGCGCACACGCTTGCATATGCTAAATAAAAAAATTTAAGAAAAAATATGTATTAAAAAATGAGAAAGAAGTTATTAGAAGTTAATTTTAATTTAAAATTAGAGGGTATTTTTGTTATTTAACATGATATAATTTCAAACTGTTCATCTCACTTTATAAATAGAAGATATAGGGGCATCATACATGTACAATATATGATAAAAATGCTATTTCAAAATGCCAAGAATAGTTCACATCCTCTACTAATAGTAGTTGAATCAACATCCACTATCTAAATTTTAATCAAAGTGCCAAGAATAGTTCACATCCTCTACTAATAGTAGTTGAATCAACTACTATTAATAGCGAGCACTATTCATGTTCACTACTAATAGTAGTGAACATCTAGTGAGCATAAATGCCCATAAAACTTTCTACTTACTTTCTCTTTCCGACTTTTAAACTTCTTCTAAGAAATAAAGTAGACCCTTCCCTCCTTCATCTAACCTGCATCCTTCATCAAAGTAGCGAATCTACACACTTTGAAACAATCTTGTTTCTTCTTCACATAGCAAGGTATTACATATACTTCTCTAATTTAATTTAGAAGTTTGTACTTGTCATCCTATGTTTATATGTATATCCAACTCTTTATGTTTTGTTATATATAACATATCTTTTGTCATTATTCAAATTTAAAAATAAAAATATTATCATTAAAAATTATTGGGCTTTTGGTATGGAGATTGTGTATTGAGTATACATAAAAATGGTGGTCTGAGTTCAAGAAAATAGTAATTTTAGTTAAATAAAAATGAAAATTTTGTTATAGCTATTTTGTTGGTGAATTTAACAATAATTTTAATATGTTTATCAGTTAATGGATAAAAAAATTTCCCAGACCTTCTGATGAAAGTGCCTTATGGGATCAAAAAGATTATATTTCGGCACAAATTTGGAATGAAAAAGGAGATAGAGAAGCAAAAACCACAAGAATCTTAACTATTAGTAGCAGTACATCGGGATTAGATTGTTTTGAGTTAAGGAATAGCCAAAGATATATGATTGGGTAATGGGAATTTGGTATGTTCATAACAGAAATAGTAGTCAATACCTCCGAACATATCTTTATTGTCCACATTGGTTGAGAGATCGAGCAGTGAAACAAATTCTTTTTACTTCAATGACTTTGAAGCTACAATAACTCTTGAAAATGTTCACTTCCTAATAGGATTGCTTGTCATTGGGTCCCCCATTACATGTGAAAAATTAGACCACATGTAGGCAACATTTTATGAGTCTTATTTGGCTCAATATATAAGAGTTAACACATAATTCCCTCCATACAATAGGATAAATCTGGGATGACTTGTTACTACGTTTAATCATTTTCTAAAGAATGCTTCGATGGATCAAGTGATCACATATACAAAAGCATATGTATTGTATATCATCGAACATATTCTATTTCTAGATAAAACTAAGAATATCATGCATCCAAGATTTTTGAAGTTTTATAAATGTCCATCCAAGACTAGACGGATCCTATTTATAATTAATTGAAGGTTTATTTAGACTTTATCATGTGTTCATATTGGTTTTTAATACTTATTGAGTTATGATTTATGTTCTTAATTCTTCTGAATACTTGATTAGTATTTAGATAATCTAGGTTAAATAAATTGAAGAACTTGACGAAGATTTATTAATAGCTCAATTGAATCATATCCATAAATTAAATCTTGTTAGGAATAGTTCAAGGTGATTTGTGTAGTTTTAGTAGTAATTGGCTTAACAACTGTTGATAAATCCAGAAATTTCATAGAACTTAATGCTCTCTTAGTTATTTAAATTCACATATGGATATGTTGGGTTAATAATTAGAGTAGAATTACTTTCACTAAGAATAGGCTAGTACCTAATCTAGGAAAATTTCAATGTCATAAACATGTTAAATTAGTATAAACTGTATGATAAAGTTAGTAAACCCTAAATTATGATTAGATAGGTGAAGTCAAAATCTTAGGATATTTTCTCTATATTGTTTAGTCTTTTATTTAGTTTAGATCTAATTATTAGAATAGTTAATTAGTAGTTTTGTTTAATAAAACCTAAATCTTAATTATTTGCATAGTTGACATCAGTCTCCATGGGATCAAAAATCTTTTATACTATAATTTGATTGGTGTACACTTGCAATGAGTCACGATCAAGTTTTTGACACCGTTGTTGGAGACTAATTTATACAATTAATATCATAATTTTTAGTTTTTACCTTAATCTAGTTTGTATATATATTTTTGGCACATTATTTGACCTAGAAGTTGGTATATGATAAGAAGAAGTCAAGGAAAAGGACTACAAGATTTTGATCCATAACCTAAAAGAACATCGAGAGAAGGTTTACGTGTTCTCAAAAACTTGATGTTAGTGATATGCCCAAGGATCCAATCATAAATCGTACTCTATTATTAGTTGTGGATAAGGTTATGTTTGAAAAACCGACCTTCACCTAACTTAGGTAATTATAATGTCTTGCTAGAGGCCGCTTATAACTTGTGGGCCGAAAAAGGAGTTTTGGGTCTACTGCTAATGTTAGGTGAACCTAAAGGGTCGCACACTAAGCGAACTGGGCTTATAATGTATTGGGCCAGACAGCTAGGGTTTTCTTGTTCTCTTATATCTCCGATTAAAAGGGGCGAATTATAAAAGGAGGGACATACGCCTTTTTGTTGAACCCTAATTACCGCAAGGTTAAGAGAATCAGAGAGAAGGAAACCAGAGAACTGCGCTACCAGCACAAGGCTCAGGCTTAGTTCGTGTGTGTGGATACCAGTAGAGGCGTGATGATTGACATGCTGATTCAGACGCAACTGTTCTTCTTATCTCTATCGAAA
>JAUMHB010097865.1:0-10500 GCA_032359685.1 Pittosporum tobira
GTGTAGAGAGAGCTGTATAATAATTATTTGTATTTTCAGCTATATCACTTATGACTTGTGTATTTATAAGACATGGAGTTAATAATAAATTAGCAACCCAAGTCGGGGTGTGGATGCCCAGATTTGGGAGTGTCACAATTTACAGTTTAAATTTAATTTCAAATTTTTGTTAAAATTATATTTAAACTTAATCTTAACTTTTAAATTTATATTTAATTTATTAAATATGTTTTTTTTAATTATGTTTAAATTTTATAATCTGTAAATAGTCAATAAATTGCTATCAATCAAGCTTATAAAATACGAGTCCAAATATGCTTTCCTAAATACTATTCTATCTGTTGTTTCAATTTAATTCAACGATTATATTTTATAAAAAAAATATACATAATTAATTTTTATAATTAATTAATTAAAATCTAATACAATTGTTGAATTTAATTTAGAACTATTAATGGAACATCGGATTTGGGTTCTATTAATTAATTTTTATAAATTTATTAATACAATTATTTTAATTATATATATAAGTTTAATATAAAAATATTTTAAATTTATTTTAAAATTTTAATTTACACATTTTTATATATTTTAATTATTAAATAAATTATAAATTATTTTAAAACAAATTATACTCCTATCAAACATAAACAAATCCTAAATGTGACTATAAATTATTTAATACTCGTAGCATGACACCTGCAGTCCTTACACTTCTTGACTTGACTTCGTAGCGTGACTGGGTACTTGTTTAGGAATAGTGTTAAAAAATTATGACACTTAAATATAATAAATTATTATATTTAATAAATTATAATAAATTAAATTTAAGTTTAAAAAATTAAATTTATAATTTAAATTCAATCTAAACAAAATAAAATAAAATTTAAATTATAAATCACAAATTAATAAATTATCACCACAATTACAAAACATTTCCTAAATAACGAAACCACTATTTAGTGGTCAGTTTCTGGGCAGCTTTCTTAATAATATAATATGTGAACTTATACAGTACAGCTTCTAGCAGACTAATTAATGATATTTTCAATATGTCACGTACTGCCATTTTGGTTTGACTATAATATCCGTCCGTTTTAAAATTATTGTAATATTTTAATTTTTTTAAAAATTTAAAAAATATATTTAATTATAAATAAATTATATATAGTAATAGTAGAATTTAAATTATAGAATAGTATTTAGAATAATAAAATATTATATTAATATTATAATTTTAAATAGTAAAATAGTGATTGAAATTGTGAATAATAATATTAAATTAATGGATGAAATGATTAATTATAATGTTAATGTAATAAATCAAGTGGTAAACTATAATAAAATAAAAATAAATTAGATAATTTATATTACGAATATTAAACTATCAAAAAATAAAATATTATAATTTCAATAAAATATCTAAAAAATAAATATTATAATTTTAATGGGACGGATAAAATATTATATTCTATATAATCATTCTTCGACTAGAAAAATGTGAGATTAAGGAAACGTAGGATAGGAAAACAAGATCCGTATTTTGATAGATACACTTCTAGCAGACTAATTAATGATATTTTCAATATGTCATGTACTGCCATTTTGGTTTGACTATAATATCCGTCCGTTCTAAAATTATCATAATATTTTAATTTTTTAAAAAATTAAAAATATATATTTAATTAAAAATAAATTATATATAGTAATATTAGAATTCAAATAATAGAATAGTATTTAAAATAATGAAATATAATATTAATATTATAATTTTAAATAATAAAATAGTGATTAAAATTATAATGTTAATGTTAAATTAATAGATGAAGTGATTGGTCATAATGCTAGTGTAATAAATGAAGTGATATACTATATTTAATAAAATAAAAATAATTTAAATAATTTATATCATGAATATTAAAATATCAAAAAAATAAAATATTATAATTTTAATAAAACGTTCAAAAAAAAATAAATATTGTAATTTTAATAAGAGAAATAGAATATTATGTTCTTTACAATCATTGTTCGACTAGAAAGATGTTAGATTAAGGAAATGTAGGATAGGAAAATAAGATATATTATCTTATTTTCCCCATATTTTGATAGATACAACAGATAACCTTTTCTATTTTAATATATTTAGAAAGTCCCATTATAAAAGAGTTAAATTATTCAAAATCAAAAGATAAATAATCACTTTATAGGATAAATAAGAAATAATATTATCATATTTTTGAACTGTATTTCATTTATTCTTTATTTATTTTTTACTGTCTCTCTTTTCGCTTTTATATTTGAGATTTATTTTAATTTGAGATAAAATGCGCAATTGATCAGTCGAATTGAGTTATATTCTTATTACTAAACTTTAACAATTAAATTGTATAAAAAAAAAAATAACAACTGCAAGAAATAACCTTTTTGTGTATATTTTTAATTTTTTCTAATAAGAAAATTATTTTTCTTAGAGAATAATACCAATAACAAATTGAAAAATAAGAGTAATGGCCTTTCTAAAATTTCATACTTTTTCAAGTCCAAACAACATAAAATGATGACCAAGCTGATTTCTTATTTTCTTTTTAACATGAGAAACATGAGAAAAAGCCACTTGACGAGGTCAAACGTACATGTTAACATAAAACATAAATCAAGTGCCCAAATAATAAATAAAATGATGAAAATTGATTTTAATGTCAAATATGCGTAAACAACTAAACATTACAATTACATTTTTGTTGGCATTATCATTTGGGCCAAAACGGGTCACATTCATAACAGGTGGGTGGGGACACGCGGCCCATCCACGTCACATACGTGGATCATGGTAGTAGCAATGTTTGAATTCCTCTTTTCAATTGTCCGTTGTTTGAGTAGTAGTACTAGTACGACAAACTGCATTTATTATTATTAAAATTAAAAAATTGTTACGTTGTCAGCAAGTTGCTTTCAATTTAATATTTTTTGGCCAATATATATATATACTTATTCTGTTTCATAAAAATTATAATATTTATATTTTTTAAATATTTTATAAAAATTATAATTTTAAAAAAAAAATTTAAGAATATAAATTGTTTAAATTATTTATATTTTATTAAATATAATTCATCACTTTAATCATTATTCTCATATTTAAAATTATAATATTAATACTATATACCATCACTTTAATAATTATTTTATTATTTAAATTATAATATTATTATTTAAATTATTTTTTTAAATTATAATATTAAATATATATTTTAAATTATATAAAAAATTAAATTATTAAAAAATATTTAAAATGGAGAGAGTATATATATATATGGAGTATATATATATTTTAAAAATTTAAAATTAAAAAAATGCAGACAATAGCAACAACAATCAATCACTGTCTTACATCAACGTCAAAGGGACCAGTTGGATTTTGATATGGATAGTCTAGTCTTATATATAAAAAACAAAATAAAATAATAAAAAAGGTCGAATAATAATATAATAAATCAAGAAAGAAAGTTACACATGTGTAGAACTCTCATCCACATCACAAGAAAGACAAAACATGTGAGAACGAATGGAAAAGTAAGGAAAGGGAAGGAAACGAAACATTTTCCTTTCCTAATAGTTGCAACACATTTTCCAAGATCTGCTATAAAAAAATAATATATTATTATTAAATTTTAAATGTTAATTTCAAATATTTGTATATTTAAATTATTATAAATTTACTTATCTTTTGAATTTTTTTATATTATTCTTCAACTAATTCAAATTTATTACGACTGTATTAATTATAATTAAATAATATATTTTTAATTTTAAAATTAAAAATATTAAGAGTCACCTTCTTATATAATAGTCTTATATTTTAAAATGAAATGATAAGCTAAGGTTCATTCTTTTTTAATCGATGGAGTATAATTTTATATATTAAAATATTTATTTTAAAAAATATTTTGTAATATAATTTTTAATTTTATGACATACATGTTAAAAAATATGTTATATTTATTCTGGAAGGGGTGTGACCAATCAATTCAATTTCGTGGGTATTATTATAAAATTAAGGAGAAAACAAGCGCCACGGATCTCCCTTTTATGAGTTTTATATTTCCCATGTTGATTGATAAATGATAAATGGGTTGATTGAGTGAGTATTAGTGTCCGTGTCAGCAACCATAATAATCCTGTGTGTTGGGGTGCAGAGGAGTAAGGGTATTTATGTCATTAAGATATGATGATCTATCAAAAAGGCCACATCGTGTGGCCAGATTAGATGTATAGGCCGATATATTATTTTGTGTAGTACCCAATCCTTACCCATATAATTTCTAACTTTCTAAAGAGTTTAATTTGTTTTTTCATTTTCGCTAAATAGTACACGCTATATCATGAAAAATGAGTGTCGTATACTCTCTCTGTCTAAAAAAAAATAAACATTGACTCATCATTTTGTCTCGACAGAGAGAGTATTTCAGTGGGGATCCTTATAAATAATGTACTGCAATTATTTTAAATTATTTTGGGGTGAAATTTAGTTATTAAATTAATAACACAATTTGATGAAATTTCTCTTGATTTATCTGAATTTTTTACACTAATAATTCTGGTCATACCCGTTAAATTAATTTACAATAAATAAAGAAAGATATTTACATAAAATTTTAAACATTTCGCTATTTTCTTCTATTTTTTCTCTCTTTATCATAGCAAAATGTTAAATTCACTATTATATATTTTGGACTTGTCTGTTAATATCGTTAATTGTTGGTACACAAAAAAAAATATTTGAAAAAATAATATCGTTAATTTAAATGTGTGACCACTCTCACTTTCTGTAAGTATTTATTATCTTGAAAAGAAACCAAATCAAGAAATTATAATGAAATAAATTACATTCAATTTTCAATTAAATTATGATAAATATATTTTGTTGTACACCAAGAATCCAAGGTCATCACATTTCCTAATTAGGACGCATATACATCTCATACACATCTCAAATTATTATGACGTTAGCATTTCGTTGTATACGTTACCCGTGGCAAGTCATGTAACGACGTCGTTAACATTGTCACTATCAGTTATGTCCTTGACGAAAGAGCTCTGACCTCGACCATTTCATTTTCACCAGCTCCTCCTTTCCCCGTTCCGCGTACCATCACAATTCACTATTTCATTTTTCTCTCTCCATCTCTAATATCTCGGCCAAATCTCCGTTCGCTAGAAACCCGGCCCAGAAATCTCTCGATTACGCTAACCCGATCGTTTCTACCCGTCTCTCTATTCTTATCCAGATCCAATTCAATCGAATTATAGTCAAACCCCTCGATACGTTTGACACATAAGCCCTAATCGTTGAATTCAGCCTATTATTGTATCTGAATTTTGGGGGTTTCTGCTGTTCTCGTCATATTTCATCGATCTAGGGTTTTTAAACCAGCTGAAATTCACAAATTACGAAGACCTAAGACTTTAATTGGTTCAGTGTTGATGTTTATCTTCAGATTGGAGGCTCAATCAATACTAAAAAGGTGAGTAGCAGAAGTTGCACCGTCGGCACATGTGGCCGGTCCCCGCTTCTGGCACATCTTCTGTAGCCTCTATCAATTTCAATACGGTTGCCCCCAATTCGTTCTCAAAAGTAATAAAAAATTTGTCTTTTCCTTATTTTTATGATTATCTCTAGTTATTTATATATGTGTTTCAGTTTATAGGCATGATTTGTGAATTTTGTGTTAGTTTTTACTGTAATTGTTTATTGTCTTATTCAAATTATTTTTTAGGTTAAGGTGAATCAGGCTGAAATATGAGTGTCACATAATGAGAATTTAACCCAAGATTATGTTAATAGGAGAATATAATCTTAGGTGGTTTGTCTGTTTCTTGAACGTTGTTAGCTTGATTGGAACTGTATTCTTATTCAATTCAGGAACTTGAGGAAGAAGTAGATCAACAATTAGTCAAAAGACAAGTACAAATGTATGGAGCAGTGCAGTCGGGAGGTCGTTCTCCGAAACCAGTAAATGGTCCAGCAGGAGCGTCACAATTAAAGCCTGGTTCTGACAGTGCGCAGAACAGTTCATCCTCCTTCCCTTCCCAGGGTAAAGGGAAGAAGAGGGAGCGTACAGTTAGAGCAGATGATGCAGATTCTGGTCAGATTCGACCAGAGCAGATGTTAAAGTCTGAGATTGCTAAAATAACAGATAGAGGTGGCCTTGTAGATTTTGAAGGGGTTGATAAGTTGGTGCAACTCATGCAACCTGACAATGTGGAGAAGAAATTGGATTTGGCTTGTCGAATTATGCTTGCTAATGTAATAGCTGTCACAGATAGGTTTGATTGCCTTACTCGGTTTGTTCAGCTCAGGGGTTTACCTGTGTTGGATGACTGGCTCCAGGAGGTCCATAAAGGGAAGATAGGTGACAGTAGTAGTCCCAAGGAAAGTGATAAATCTGTAGAGGAATTTCTATTGTCATTGCTTAGAGCACTAGACAAACTGCCGGTAAACCTTCATGCACTACAAACATCTAATGTTGGGAAGTCAGTGAATCATTTGCGTACTCATAAGAACTCTGAAATTCAGAAGAAAGCCAGAAGTTTAGTCGACACATGGAAAAAACGTGTTGAAGCTGAAATGAATATGATTGATGCCAAGTCCGGTTCGAGTCGCGGTGGTTCTTGGCCAACCAAGTCTGTAATTTCTGAAGTTTCAAATGTGAGTGGGCGGCGGACTGGAGGACCATCTGATCCTGGTGCGAAGAGTTCCAATATACAATCTTGTGCATCTAAAACAACACTTGGTAAGATTGGTTCTGGTGATAAATTATCACCAGCATCTCCTGGCTCGTCAAAACTTTCAACATCCATTACTGCGACATCAGTTGTTGCAAGCACAAAAGATCCGAATTCGGCAGCATTAGTTGGAGCTGGATCCTCTGATATGCCTCTGACAATTACTAAGGAAGAGAAGAGTAGCAGTTCTAGTCAGTCTCAGAACAATAGCCACTCTTGTTCAAGTGAGTATGGAAAAACGGTGTCCTGCAGGGAAGATGCACGGAGCTCAACTGCTGGATCAATGACTGTTAATAAGATCTCTCGCAATCGAAAATCAAACAATGGCATTCACGGGACAGCTGCTGTAGGGGTTCAAAAGGAAAGTAAATTTGGAAAATATAGTTCTATAAATAGGAGTTTGGCTTCTGAAAAGGTATCGCCAGTCAGGGTAACATCTGAAAGAATACCTGATGTGCCCCTTGTGGATAATGGTAACAGCCAGCGGCTCATTGTCCGGTTGCCGAACGCTGGTCGCAGTCCTGCAAGAAGTGCCAGTGGCGGAGGGTCTCCTGAGGAAACATCTGCTACATTTTGCAAGGGTAATCCGCAGGTGCAGTGTGACAAATCTGAACACCAGGACCGGAAAGTAAAGGAAAGAAGTGATACCCTGTGGAACAATAGTGCTTTAAAAGCTAACATGGATTTATGTCATGGCAAAGATGAATTGGTTGGGTCTGATGTAGTTCACATGACATCTGTTATTGGTCTCTGTGACAACCAGAATAGAGCTGGAGAAGGATCTGATAAAATGTCAGAGGCATCTAAACCTACTGGTTCTCCTTCTGGGATTACTGCTGAACCTGGGAAATCATACGAGGCTTCTTTTAGCTCTATAAATGCATTGATCGATAGTTGTGCCAAGTTTTCTGAAGCTAATGCGACCGCATCAGTTGGGGATGATATTGGGATGAATTTGCTTGCCAGTGTGGCTGCTGGAGAGATTTCCACATCTGATGTCTCCCCTTTGGGTTCTCCCCGAAAAAAGTCTACATTACCGGAGGATTTGTGCTCTGGCAATGATGCTAAGTTGAGGAAAACAGATGAAGGTCGAGCTCGAAGCGAGGATCATTGTAATGATGGATCAAATGGTGGTGCTATGACAGATCATATTAGCTCCATTAATTCTTTTGGTGTTAAGACGGGAGTCCAACATGATAATTTGCATATAGCAACCAACCTGTCAAGTGATAGCAAAGTTACTTCATTTGGCTGTGAAGAAAAGACACAGGAGGGTGGTGCACAATTGGAATCTTCCTATATGGATTTGCCCCATCATGGCAAAGGCCCAGTACCGACGTCTGATGTTAAGCTGCCTGAATCAATTGAAGAAGATTTTACAGCCATGCCCACTGCAGATGCTAAGAAAGAGGTTAATGCAGTGGGGAAAGCAGCTGAACAGTGTCAGGAGCTAAGAAAGATGGGTCATACCCGGGGAAGAGATGGCGATGCACCGAATTCAAAACTCAAGGCAAGCAGTCCATTGTCTGATGAAGTTAAGAATACTGACTGTGCTAATGAAAAATCTGCTGAGAACAGTGTAGCAGTTTTACCGAAAGCTGTTGCCACATGTACAAAAGTTGAGGCCCAAGCTAATGAAGAATCAACATCTTGCTCGTCTTCTGATAGTCGTGATGACAAGATGACTGTGAACAAATTGTCAGGTATCTGCAACTTAAAGGGTCAAAATACTTCCCATATTATATGTGGAAAAAGAGTGGACATTACACTAACAATTGGTTCTTGTACTGTTTCAGGCTTTGAATCGAAGGTTGCAAAGATTGATGAAATGAAGGCGATATCTCACACAGAGCAGAGTGAGGACAAAAGGTCATGTTTGGGTCCATCCACTTCTGATCATAAAATTGAAGTTGCTCATGGAAATTCAGAGAAGAAAGAGGTCACTTGTTTTCTTCCTAGTGGATCAGCTCCCATTGAATCTCTTACTCTGCCTGTGCAAGAATCAGAACAGCCCATGAAGTCTACTAGATGTAACTCTAATGGAGCAGAAGAATATGCTTCCAGGCCGAATCTGGACTTTGATCTGAATGAAGGTTTACCTGTTGATGATGGGAGCTCTGGCGAGCTTGTTAAGTTGCCGGTTTGTGGAAACTCGTCATCTATCCATATGCCTTGCCCCCTGCCTATTTCCATTTCTTCGATGCCTGGAAGCCTCCCTTCGTCAGTTACTGTGGCCGCTGCTGCTAAAGGACCATTTGTGCCTCCCGAGAGTCCATTGAGAATAAAGGGCGAATTAGGGTGGAAGGGATCTGCTGCTACCAGTGCGTTTCGGCCGGCAGAGCCCAGAAAGATTCTTGACATGCCACTTTCCGCAACTGATGTGCCTCTTGTTGATAACTCTTCCAGCAGACATGGTCGTCCTCTCTTGGACTTCGATTTGAATGTTCCCGACCAGAGAGCACTTGAGGACTTGACTCCTCAAAACTCTGTTCCAGTGACATGTTCAGAGTCTGGTCCTGGTGTACGGAGTAGTGGTGGTGGACTTAATCTTGATTTGAACAGATGTGATGAGATTTCTGAAATTGGGCAGTTCTCAATTAGCAACAGTTCTAGATTGGAAATTTCAGAATTGCCTGGACGGTCATTTTTATCTGGTGGATTGCCTATTGCTGAGTCAAATGCTTTAAGGGGCTTTGATTTGAACAATGGACCTGGCCCTGATGAAGTGGGCAATGAAACTGCAGTGCATACCAAAAATGGCATGCCTTTTCTGTCTTCAGTTCCTACTGTTAGAATGAATAATATGGAACTAGGAAACTTCCCATCTTGGTTCCCACCAGGCACCTCTTATTCAGCCATTGCAATGCCACCTATTCTTCCAGGGAGAGGTGATCAGAATTATCCCATTCTCCCTGCTACTAGTACACAGAGAATGTTGGGGCCCCCTTCTGGCAACACCTCTTTCGGTCCTGAAATTTATAGGAGTCCGGTCCTGTCATCCTCTCCTGCAGTTGGCTTTCCCCCCACCACATTTCAATATCCTGGGTTCCCATTTGATACCAATTTTCCTCTCTCATCGAACTCATATTCTGGAGTTTCGACACCCTATGTGGATTCATCATCTGCTGGTCCCCTTTGCATCCCTGCCCTTACTTCACAATTGATGGGGCCTACTGGCATGGTATCAACACACTACCCTCGGCCCTATGTTATGAGCCTTCCAAGTGGCACAAGCAACAATGTTCCTGAAAGTAGAAAATGGGGAAGTCAAGGTCTAGACCTAAATGCAGGGCCTGGAATCGCAGATCTTGACCGGAGAGATGAGAGGTTGCCTTCGACGTTAAGGCAGCTTCCCCTTACTGGTTCACAAGCCTTGGCAGATGAGCAACTAAAGATGTATCAGATGACAGGCGGGAAGTTGAAAAGAAAGGAGCCCGAGGGTGGATGGGATGGAGATAGGATTAGCTACAAGCATCCATCTTGGCAGTAAGATGAGTTTTAGCGAATCTGTCAAATGTTAAAAGATCTGGTGAGAATCTCGAGTTTCGAATTAATACTGATGTCAGCTGTGGTAGTTTGTTTTGTTTTTTTATAGAATATTAATTGCATTTGTAAGTGCCGTGAATATTAAATTTTGAATTGTGTTTTCCATGAGTTGTGTGGGCACAAAGTGCATCTTCTGGATTGAGCCAATACGTGGGCGGGCCAGGGGGT
>JAUMHB010097887.1:0-10499 GCA_032359685.1 Pittosporum tobira
ATGGAATTCATATTAACTCGTGAATTCAAATATTAAAGTTTTAATGATTCAAAACTATACCATTTTATCTTTTTGACAGGAAGGATCATTTTATTCAAAATAGAATAATTTCTTGCTGAGCATCTTTTGCTCATTCTTGTTATGTTTTTATAAACCTTGCAGAACCAGTTGAGCGATGCGAATCCTCGAAGGGCAAAGGCAAGATATAATACTATTAGGATGTTCCCGGATTGTTCTAGCTTGAATGTTGTAATTAAACATTGTGCGACTTTTGTTCGTACTTGTTACCCTGTTATTGTAAGACTTTAACTTTTAATTAAGTTTTATACTTCCGCTGTGTAAATTTATTCGTATGAGCGATCATTGTAAGATATAACATGGCGAATTGTCGAATGTTGGCAACTCAATATGCTGAGATGATATCTGACGACTAGATTTCCACGAGAATTCAGAGGTCGAAATTTGGGGACGTCACACGTCATGTAGACACTTACTCACTCTCCTGCCTAAAGCCATAACAACATAGTCACAACCCAAGGCCACAACCCAAAGCCATAACAACATAGTCTCAAAATATATTACTACAAAATTCTTTTATTAAGAAACAACAAGCACATCACGTAGACATCAACTCTGTTCTCAGCACAACAGCCCAAACATAGAGGATACATCATGTAAACCATTCATCATTAATACATTTCACAATTTTAGGGTTTCTTCCTAAACATGCATCTAAAACTTTCTATGCATCAATAAAACGTCCATTCATTTTAATAGAGTCAAGTGAATCAAGCTCATACTACTAGACAATCAATATCACATACAGTAAAACAATAATTCATACGTAAAAAGGGAGCGAGAGATGTACTTGCCTGTCTTGCTGTTTTTTCCTACTTTCCATGAATACCCTTATCAACTTTTGCAGTTATTTTTGACTTTAAATAATTTCCTATAACCATAAATAACCTTTCGTTAGTGACCTCGTTAACTTTCATGGCTTATGATTCCATTTGATCCATTTATTCACCTAATGTCTTATTTGAGGTCCATTGAACTCATTGTATCTAAATATATCCAACTTATGCTACAAAACCTTCTCAGCACTTTGATTATTTTGATCAAATTTTACAATTTTAAAGCTTACAATAGGTCCAAAAATAACTAAATTCCAAATTACTATGAAAGAGATATCATTTCCCAAAGTTGGGTCAGTTTTCAAAATTTTTCTGTTATACACTTTTTGGACTTCAACATAAATAACTTATTTTCTATAACTCTTGTATTATCATACCCCTATTTTTCCAGAAACTAGACTCTAGTATCTATATTTGAGATCTAGAATCAATTAATTTGGACTTGTAATGAAAAAAGATATGGTTTTTCAAAGTTAGGCTAAGTTCTAGAAAATTTGCTCTACAGTGGATTTTGGCAGCGTACTTTAAGTATTTTATTAAAATACTAAAAGCCCACAAAATGAGATGAAACTTTCTAGAAACAAAAAACGTTATCAAAGTATGCTCATAATGTTTTTATGAATTTTTTTAAATACATTATTTTCTATGTTTTTGATAAAATTCTAGGTTCCTCTGTTTCTGTGGGAAGCTATTGCAATCCCTTTCTAGCAATTTATTAAAATGCCAAATGACATCTGCTTGGCATAAACTAGGGTAAATCAAAATTTATTAAGTTAACTATGTCCTGAAAAGGTTTCGTGGAAAACTCATACGTAAATTATTTTATATGATTTTCCAAACGTGACCAGTAATTTCAACTTTTCAAATTTTCAGCATGCATAGGTGTTCTATTTTCAACTAATCAACTTGTAAACTCATTCAATCCTTAATTTATGGCTTCATTACTCTTCTTTAAGCCTTTAACAAGTAAAACATAATTCCATGAATTTCAAAAGTAAATTAAATTATCATCTCAACCACAATCAACAAACACCAACATGATTATCCCATTGTCCTCAACGCAATATCCAATTATACACTAATTCATGCATACTAATCAATACATAAACCAACTACAAAACCAATCATGCTCTTTAATCTAACCATCATCACTAGGCCAATAACCCATGCCAAACATGGACTTTTAATTTTGTTGTCCCAAACCTATCTTCCTTTTTTCTGTGGAGTAAAATAAATTTTTGAAACATTTTATTCCATTGGGTTCACAAAGTGTTTTTTTTTCTTTTTTCTTTTGCGAGTCAGGTATATATAGTAGTTTTATAACGAAAGTTGAGTGGATTAATTTTGTTCGTAATTTTGTAACAATATAAGATACAAAAGAATGGTAACATAGCAAACTTTATATTGTTTTTCCTAGTTTTTCAAATTTGTAATATTTTTAGGATATTCAATTGACACAACAGGTTCTGAAGAATTTTTGAGATATTTTCTTCATTCTTGATCTTATTTGAATTTGGTTAGAATCCTGGAAAGTTAAGTGCTGTAACTAACAGATAAAAAGTAGTGATTTTTCATAGACTTTATTCAAAATAAAAATTGCAGGATATTTTCCTTCTTGAGTACTTGCTACATTGACAAAATCTGAGTTTTGATAAATAAACTTGAATCACTCCAAATTTAATAATAATAATAATAATAATATCAACCTACACATTCATTTCAAGCATGAACTTTTTATTTTGTTATCTAAATGTCAAACACGGGCTTTAAAATGAAGTGGGCGGGCTCTTTCTAGTTTGGTATAGAAAATTGGACCAGGATGAAAATTGTGTAATGAGGACGAAATTTGTCTCTTAATATATAGAAATATATAAGTATTCATCTTACTAATAAAATCATGAGCTAGGGTTTTATGCTTACACCTTTAATCTTGATGTTCCAAATGAACTAGGCTTTCTAAGGCTAAACTCCTTTGCTTCCTTCACACTCCGGCCATCCAAGCTTGCTTAAACTCTCAACTAATACTAGGTTTCTGAAATCTTGAAAGGCTTTTCTTTGGTTAGATAGGGTTTGATCTAGGTTAATAAGGACTTTTAAGGATTTTTGCATAAATTTTTAGCTAGGGTTGTGAAGGATTTGGCTTGCTTGATTGGTTTTTTTTTTCTTCTCTTTCTAGAAGTAAAAGAAATAAAACAACATGGGAATAAACTCCCCCTTGGCCGGCCATATCCTTTCTTGGTAGGTGATAAATGTGAAACCCCAATAAATTGAAATATGATTTATTTACGTTATTGAATTTTTGTTAACATAATGTTAATCTTTATAACAAATAACTATTGTTGATTTGGCGGCCATGGTAACAAATTTTACTTAGTATGCATCAATGAATTGTTACTTGGATTTGAAAAGAAAGCTATTCCTTCAAGCATGAGTTAGCTATATGGATTAAATGTAATGCAAATATGGTCAAAGCCTAAATTGGTGATTGAATTAATGAAGAGGTTGGTCCAAATTCTAATGGGCAATAATACAAAGATATGAACCCATTTTGAGCATGAACAATGGACCCAAGGTGGTAAAAATCATGGATCAAGCCTTATTAAATCATCATGGATGAAAATTAGAGGTTAGGGCCTAAGAAAGTTTCATCAAATTTGGGGGGAAAGAAAATTCAAAAAGACAAATTGTGAAAAGTCAATCTTGTGACACCCTTACCCTCCAATTATTACTGTTTACTTATTCTTGGGTGTCAGAATACATTACCTTAACTATCCTTCTATTATTTTCGGTTATATACTTTAATATACATGTCTTATATTCTCCCAGTATCCCTTTAACTATCTTAAACTCTGTCAGGGCGTAATCTTTTGTCCTTGGTCCTTTGCAAAGGAATGGATAATAAACAATAATTATTACAAATAATACACGTTAAAATAAACTAAAATTTAACACATATACATTCTCCTTTCGGGTTAGAATAAATCCCCAGATGCTATCCTTCACGTGCTCGGAGTTAGTCCTCCTCTGTCTTTCCCTTTGCTATCTTAGTAAGCTCACCCCTATTTGTAAAACATTTCAACTACATAAAGAATAAGCGAACGTTGCTCAGCAAGTACCATACTCTCAAGGCTAAAGAACATTAACGAAATAATTATAGAAATAAATATCTTGAAACATAAATCATGGGGAACTCAAGAGCATTAAAATGAGCTCCATAACGCTAGCATGATCTATGAGCACAATGTAAATCATGCAACAAAAATTAAATAATGGTGACTATGCTCTTGGTTACACCCCATATTTTTAAAGTAAAGGATTACGTGAATTATTTATTTTGAAGGATGAAAAGTAGTATTATAAATATTAATTTAAGGACATTTGATGCGTGATCAAAATATTTTGGTTTGAAAGAGTGCAATTAAATTTTTTGTAATGTGTTACATGGTGGTTAGATTTTTGAACTTAAAATGAGGGGGAAAGATTGTGAAGTGAAAGGAGGCCACATAACACCTTGTTGGCCATTTCTCCTAGCACACATAACGAGCATTGTTGGCCATTTAAGAGAGAGATTACTTAGCCAAATATGGAGCCACAAAAATACCAACCATTAGACCAACCTTGTGGCTAAAAATGAGACTCATTGACCAACCAAGGGCCACAAATTAAGGCTCAAGTTCAGCAGCCCTTTTTCTACTTACTCCATACTTAGTCATTTTCTAGCAAAAAAAAGTTAAGAGCAAGCTATATACCCCCTCCTTGAACCTCATAGATTGAGCCCCTAATATTTCCATCTATATTATTCCTCGATTAATCATCCAATATAGTGAGTTTGAATGATCATAACAACCATGGTGATGAGTTTAAGTTAGAGAAATCCGCTAAAAACTCCAAATTAGCTTGAATTTCAAGATCAAAGTCCAAAACCCTTAAACAAACCTTTACAAGACTAAAGTTCCTACACTTCAATTAAGCCTCTAGAACTCCAAATTAGCTTTTAGAAGGTCGAATTTCAAGCAAGTAGGGTGGATTGGACCTTGGAAGATCAAGCACAACTTGGTGGAAATTGCAAAGCTTCAAGGGTAAATTCTTAACCTAGTTTAATGATCTCCTTATTTACACTTGGTGATTGATGAAATTTAGCATGAATAAGTAGATAATCGTAGTAATATCTTGTATTAATGGTTGAGTTATAAAGGAGGATGGGAACCTGATTTTGAGGTTAATGGTATTTGTTTGTGTTGTGAGATTGCTAGGGGAAGTGGGATGATCATAACATGAAAATAATGGATTAAGATGAATGTTTAGTGTTAAATATGGTATATTTATGCTTAGAAATGCATATAAGGGCTTGGGAAGAGATTAAAAGAAGTTAGAAACAATTTTGGTATATGATGGAAATTTGGAATTTGGCCACTGGTTAATATTCATAAAATGGACGAAAATTAATTGGTTTGTCATATGGGCATGAAACTATTATAAAAGGTACTTGGATATGTTTAGTTTATGTCCAAATAGTTTAGTAATTTTTGGATTTGATTTGATATTTTGAAAAATTGTTGGAAAGAGACTACTGTAAGTTTTTTGCAGAAACGAATTGCTCTGTTTTGGTCTAATTTTGAAAGGCTATATCTTTTTCATTATAAGTAAAAATTGAGTGGTTCTAGTGCCCAAACCAAGATAATAAAATATAGTTTATGGATAAATAGATTATGATAACACAAGAACTTTATAGAATACGTTGTGTCTATTTAACTACAGAGAGTACAGAGAATGTAGAACAAAAGATGTTGGATTTTTAGTTAAGTTTGGAAAGATATGGAAAATAATGTGTTTATCAAAAATTCACGAAACGTTTTCTAAGAATATTTGGGCACGTTTAGAGTGTTTTTAAAAATTATTATAATTTTAAAGGTCATTTAGTATTTTTTGTAAAATGTCCAAAGTACATTATTGTAAGCCCAAAACAGAGCAATTTTTTTAGAATGTTACTAAGCTTTGGAAAGCCATAATTTCTTCATTATAAGTCCGAATTGAGTTATTTTTGAGCCTATTTCAAGCCTCAAAAGTGAAGAATTTGGTCATGGTGGTCAAATTGTTGAGAGGGTTTTGTAGTATGAGTTGAACGTATATAAGTTTAATAGACTTTGTGGATTCCAAATATGACATTAGGTGAATAAAAGGATCGAATAGAACCGATAGCCATTAAAGTTAACAAGATTATTAATGTAAGATTATTTTTGCTTATAAGAAGTCATTTAAGGGAGAGACGAAGTGCAAAAGCTAACAAAGGTAACTGAACGGTACAGGAAGTGCAGTAAGGCAAGTGCATCTTCCACCCTTCCTTTACGTACGATTATTGTTTCTCTGTACATAAAATTGAATGTCATGAATGTATGAAGTGGAATTGAATGTCATGAATGTATGAAATGGAATTGAATGTCATGAATGCATGAAATGTTTCCATGAGCATAATAGGTTGCATTTAGTTTTGGTAAAGGTCTTGAAAAGTATTTGTTTTATGTATGTTAGGGAAAAAACAAATAATAATAAGAATAAAAAGGGTTCAGTCAATGAACAGATTGGGCGAAAGAATACTCTAAGGGTTCAGTCTATAGAATAGACTGGATGAATGAATAGGGTTCCGTTAATGAACAGACTGGGCCAATGAATACTCTAAGGGTTCAGTCTATGGAACAGACTGGGCAATTGAGAAATGAAACATAAAATGAGAAATTTAAGGGTTAAGTGCATTGCATGTTTTAATGAGAAAAATAAGGATCAAGTGCACTGCATGTTTTCAAGAAATGATTTTTGTTGTTAATACATGGAAAATTTTTGAAAAAATTTTGTTTTGAAATTATATGTTTAAAAAAAACGTTTAAAAAGATGTACTTGCTGAGCATTAGTTGCTCATTCTGGCTATGTTGAAATGTTTTTGCAGTTAATTAACAGAACGATTGAGACGTCGAGACGGAGCTGGTGATTTGTCTAGCCTTAGACGGAAGGAGTTTTAAAGCAAGTTGTTGAATGTAATAATTATTATGGTTGTAAATTGAGAAATAATTGTGGGGTTTTGAAGGTAGAGTAAGAATATATTTTGATGATCGGTTCACTGGTTGTATAGAATCAGGGCATCACACACTTTGTTACCTCAACTTTGGTCCACCTATCTTCTTCGAGTGGTAATAATTCTCACTTACTCGATCCTAACAAACAGTCCAGATTGAGTTTAAATATAGCTGGCGCATGTGTACATCGCAAATGCAAGCTTCTTCCTGCAACTACAGGTATTCCCCTGTAGGGTCCTGTCTTCTACCGGTATTAATCCTCCAATCTGACATACTCAAACTTCTTTTTATTCGAGAATTTCTACATTACCTTAATGAGCATGCCGTGCATGGTAGAGGTGCACCACATTCAAGCACACACATATATAATCTCATATGCATAAGGAATAAAACTCATGCATTCATGACAACAAATACTACGTGTAATGAAATTCAAGGAAATTGAACGTAAAAGTGGGGGCGAGTAAAGATACTTGCCTCAATAAAATTAGCTCCGAAAGACTTTTACTTGGCCTTAGATTCTTTCTTGGCTAACATTTGTCGCCCTATTTCCATAAGAAACTTTACATTAGAACTTGGATAATTCTTATGGCCATTAGCCCCATATGATACTTTTATCCTCCTAGTATCTTAGTTTAGGTCCAAGGAGTCCATTAAGCTTGTATTTATTCAACTTATGCAAAGAAACCCTCTCAGCACTTTGATTAACTTAACTGAATTCTTTACTTTTAAAGCTTGAAATAGCCTTTAGAATCACTCAATTTCGATTTATAATGGAAAAGATATCACTTCCTAAAGTTTGCCAATGTTTCGTATTTTATGGAATGTTGAAAGTTTACAGCAGTCCACTTAAAATAATTTATAAAAATATCAAATGACTTTTAATTGAGAAAATATTTGGTGACATCAAACTATATTGGTCCATGTATTTGTTGAAAAAGTTTAATGCTTTACAAACTAATAGGTTATTTTATATAAGTTTTCAAATACGGCTGAAATATGATTTACAGACTTAAACAGACACAACTTACTCCATATAAATTTGGTATCATCATCCTTCATATTTTCAAAAACTAGATTTTAGTATCTGTATTTAGGCTATGGAATACTTAATTTGGAGTTATTATGAAAAAGTTATAGCTTCCCAAAGTCATAACAGAGTTTTGGGTTCCCTGTTTCTGATTAAGGTTACAGCAGTCTCCTTCCAGAAATTTATTAAAATATCAAATGAACTCCAAAATTCACTAAACTTTTTAGACATCATATATACTTGTTAAGGTACGTTCATAAAAAGTTTGGAGTCCATTGGACATATCCATATTTTTTTACAAATTTCGGATTGGGACTGCAGTGGCAAAACTTCCAGATTTGTAACTTTTGTAAAAACTTCTTTAACTTGCTTAAATACATTCCCAAGCCTCTACATGCATAACTAAGCATAACCATGACATGTATTGCACATTATACCTTCGTTAAATTAGGTTTGTAACTATTAAATTATCATTAAAACAAATCTCATTTCCAAGCCATCCTTGGACTTCTTGTGCCTAAACAGGCTTCAATGTTATATTACTCACTAAATTAACACTAATTATGCATTCTAACTCAATATATGTGATGCCTCCAAATTTCTACCTCTGAATCTCCGTGGAAATCTGGTCGTCAGATATCATCTCAACATGTTGAGTAGCCAGTATTCGACAACTCGCCCTGTTATATCTTACAAGGATCGCTCATACGAATAAATTTACACAACGGAAGAATAACTTAATTAAAAGTTAAAGTCTTACAATAATAGGGTTTAATAAGTGCGAATAGAAGTCGCACAATTGTTTCAAATTACAAACTCTCAAACTAGAACAAATCCGGGAACATCTAATAATATTCTACTTTGCCCTTGCCCTTCAAGGATTCGCCTCGCTCGACCAGTTCTGGAAGGTTTATAAAACACAACACTAGTGAGCGACAGATGCTCAGCAAGAAATTATTTTATTTTAAATAAAATGATCCTTCCAGTCAAACAGGTAAAACGGTACATTTTTGAATCATAAACTTTAACATTTGAATTCACGAGTTAATATGAATTCCTTCAACATATGCATGATATACGAGCAAATGTCATATCATGGCGTTCAACAATAAATATTTTGAATAATTGAACATTAATTGACATTTCTGCCTGACACAAAGTCATTTCAACACAAAGTCATTTCGTCATCCTCGACACATAGTCAAGTTCAACGATTTATGCCGTATACGTCACAGCTACAAGGATTAACCATGTAGGGTCCCGGTACACCGGTCTTTAAATTTATGTTCAATATTCAAGTTCTAATAATCATGAGGCATGCGAAAATAATAAATGTTCCAAAAATAGGGCATGCTTATACATGGTAGATATGCATAATCATTCAAAAATTTTAACATGAACAACAAATAATGTACAAGTAATTTAATTTGTACATTCATGGCAAATATGCATACTGGAATTTAAATCATATGTATTAACAACTGAAATAATGGCATGCATAAGTGAACAATAACTTATACATAGTTTGGGGAATAATAAACTTGCATTAAATACACTTCCTAGGTTTTCCAATTGACGCGTTTCGTGATCGTCGATTTTCTATCCTCACTCATGTGCGTTCCTATAATAATAACTACCTAATATTAGTATCATCGTTTTCAAAATATCTCGCTCACTCTCAAAATAAAATAAGCGTCTTGGGGTCCCTAATAAAATTGACATGAATACACAAAGAATTTTAAAGGGCAAAATTGTCATTATTTGACAATTTATCGTTTGACTTATTTCGTCCAATTTATTCTTCGTATTTATCCCGGGGTATTCTTAACCCTAAAATACTTCATCGGATCCTTGTTCGGACGAAAAAATGAAAATAACGTTCGTGTATAAAATTATGCAATGTTGTGAAATAATAAATACGATGTGTAATCGCATCGTAATGATATTTAAATCATTAAAAGAAATTTAAAATAATATTCTTTAAATATTCTAATTCATTATAAAAATAGAATTTTGTTTAATATAATATTTTTTAATTTTAAGAAAACTAAATTTCTAATTTAAAAATGAATTAACATGTTCTTATACAATTTTCCAACTCAATGACATTGTTGTAAATAAGGCTAAGTGGTAATTTTGTAATTAGTACCATGATGACATTTTTGTAAATAATGCAATAGGGGTATTTTTGTAAATATGCTACAGTGACATTCTTGTAAATAGTGTAGTGGCTTTTTGGTAAATAGTGCAGTGACATTTTGGTAAATATGCCCTAAGGGTAGTTTAGTAATTCACTGCAGAAGGGTATTTTGGTAAAATGTGCAAAAGGATATTTTGATAAAATGTGTAGAAGAAATGTGTCCTAAGGGTATTTTGGTGAATATGCTATCAATGACATTTTGGTAATTTGACCCTTCTAGAAAATAATAATAATAATAATAATAATAATAATAATAATAATAATAATAATAATAATAATAATAATAA
>JAUMHB010097909.1:9738-20197 GCA_032359685.1 Pittosporum tobira
GCTAAAAACTAATTTGATGGTCCCAAAATCTGTAATGTAGGCTGAGCTGGCGGGAAGCGACTAGTTGTTGGTGGAATTATCCCGTGTTGGATATAATCGTCAGATTTGTTTTCAGAATATTGTGTACATTAATTGGGGCTTTATTGCCGGATAGCGCTGATCATTCTTTCCCCCCACCCACCCTTCCTTTTGGGTACTTGCCGGGTGCCGAGTATCTCTCCATGTTAAAGAGGAAAAGATGAAAGAAGGGTCTGGTCCTCGTTTCTAGATTTTGTTACTGCAAAAATGATCCTTTAGGTCGTCTATTTTGTTTACTTATTTCACCGTCTAGGATATTTACCATTACAGGGATATGATGTAACGTGTGCCATACTTCAAGAAACAAGTCATGTCAATATTACATTATAATTGTTCATCGCCAACCTGTTTTTGTCCAAGTTTTTTCGTTTTACGTTCTTGTAATTTAATTTTTTTCTTTTGCATACGCCAATAAAATAATTTAGAAGAATATGTTACAACACAGTTTTTATACTTTTAAACGGTATATTTTTCAAAGTAATTTAGCTTGTAAAACTTATTTGATTCTCTCGTAATTTACTTTCTCATAGTGAGACTATTTATTTGAAACAAAGAAAACATAAATTTGCATAATTTTTTCAACGGATTGGACACTTTTTGAAGTTGGAAACTGGATTTCCTGTGTTTATCTGATTTTCTTCAACGCCCAATTTGTACTTTCACCACAAATAATAGTTATGGGTTGCAGATCGGAGTCGATGATATTAAGATCGTCCAGTCTAGTACAAAGTACAAGCCATGGAGCTTCATCATACGAAATATAGCTAAAGTCTCAATAAATAAAGCCTATCTGATGAAACGACAAAACTTGAAACAACAAAAAAAAGTAACACCAATCTGATGCACAAGGCTATATAGTTGATAAAAAGAAATAAAATAGGAGGATAGGATTGGAAAGGAAACAATTTTCAAAAAGAAAATAAAAATAAAAAGTAAAAAAAATTCTCAAAAAGGGAAAAAGGAAAAACAAATACTCTGACCCATTAATAAAATTAGAAACATTTTCTGTAACAAACAGATATTATACTTCTTTCTACTTCAATTGAGCCGAGTCAAAACTGAAGAGCCTCTATGTATGTGCTCAATTTATGAGAGCTGCAAAGTATGCACAGCAACTCCATTCCGAGCAGCAGAAACACGCCCCCACCTTCCTAGACGGGGTTCCTGTGCCAAAAAAGGTAGTGTCAAGTATTAAAACATCAATTTTAATAACTTAACATCTCTATTAATATCACCAGGTAAAAATATTAGAAGCGTGAAACATGGAAGAATAGTGGGAAAGGAAACCCTCACCTGCCCTATCCCAGCAACCAAGAACTGTCCTGATTTTGCAAATGCCATAGAATTCACAAACCCAACCTGCACTAACAGAAGAATGATGTAAGCATAGAACCAACTTAGCTAATGTGTCATTCAAATGCGAGGTACGTAATGTGCAAGAAAACAAGGCTAAAAATAAGAACAAGGCACTATACGAGCTCACACGGGCATCAAACAATGCAGATGCGTTCACTAAGATCTCTCAACCAACCATCATTACAAATGCAATTTTTGACCCACTAAACAAGAATGCTACTAAAATCTAGACCATTAATGAATCCCGAATTCCCAATTCATAAAGGATTATGATTTAATGATTAGGAATTTCAGTGTTTAGACTTCCTACTTGTCAACTTTTTTTTAATTAAAAAGATTGCCCTTTTAGACCTACTAAAAACATAAATAACTAAGAAAAGAAAAAAGAAAAAGAAAAACACTGAATGCATCGATGTATCTATAGTAATGAAAATATGGCATCCTTCTAGTTTCAATAGCAAAACAAAGATTCATGATAAATTTGGAAATAATCCCTAGTTCTCTTAAACAAATTAAAGGACAAAGTACTTTTTCCTTTTTCTACAAGTAAAGGATAGATGATTCTGACATGTTGCAAGTGTAATTAAAAATAAATAAATAAACTTTACCATGAAAACTTCACCACTGACCAAACAATAGAAGCTCAAAAACAGTATTCAAAGGGTCCACAAAGCAAGCTTACCAAAGGGAGCTCAAATAATGGCTGGATGCCTTTTGAGTCGGTTTTAATTTCCCAAAGACGAACAGAACCGTTACCAGCTCCTGATGCAGCAAGATCACTGCTTCTACATACGGCTACTGAACCAACCCAGGATTGCGCTGATGAACACAAGTTCTCAGGACCTCGAATGCTGCTTTCCATAGGGATGGTTTCTAAAAAAAATATGAAAATGTTAGAATTCTGGATATAATATCAAAATAGTTACCACCTCCCTTCTACTTCAATTTTCTGAGTCAACTTCTAAAATCCTAAAATTCAAAATCGAAAAGAATTTAATGAATTTCAGAACACACAACTATAATTTTTGTAAAGCAAACTAAAAAGTTCTACTACTAATTTAATGAATTCATTTCACTTTCAAATTTGGATTTTGCAGGTTGACTCGAAAAGTCAAAGTATGTCTCTGATTTGGAAGGGACAGAAGTTAATTAAACACCTATATGCCCATTTGAAAGGTCTTCGTTTTCATTTTGTTCCAACTTGTCTGGGATCTGCAAAGCATGTGCATTTTTAACAATGTGAAGCGGCTTCTTCTTTAAGGCACCCCATTGCTCGATACTTCCATCATCAGAGCCCGACAAGAATTCATCATTATTGATAAAACAACAGCATTCCAATGAAGATGCCGGAGCACGATATATTAATTGTGATTCCTCAGGGACCTGTTTGGCCAAATAGGAAAAGGATAAATAAATATTAAATAAAAAATTAAAAAGAAAGATGCTACACAAACTTTGGGTGTTTACAAAGAGAAAAGCTGCTTACCTTCCACAAGTGCATAGTTCGATCACGTCCAACAGACAACACCCGTTCTTTCCTCAGGCAATCAATAGTCAACACATCACTTTGGTGACCAAACAATGTTGTTATGTAAGCCCTGTCATCTGCATTCCAAATCTTGATTGTTCGATCAAATGAACCAGAAAATAGTTCTGTAGTTCCTTGCCTGAATACCAGGCTTGACACTGGACCTTTGTGACCCGGAAAGGCCTGTGAAATAGATAACCGGTAAATTAGGAGAGCAGTAAGAAACAAGACAGAAAATAGTTGACTTCCACAATAAAGAATTCAACCAGGTAAAATACCAGAATATGTGATCGTGATCGAGTATCCCATAAATGAACATGACGATCTAAGCCGCCACTTGCCAAATAACAACCATCGGAGCTAACGGCCAGTGCTAGAACATGTTTGCTGTGCTTTACGGCTCGACCTTGTGGGTCCTTTGCACCATGGGATTTTAGTACTTCATCACTTGGCCATAAATACTTTTCACTCTTCCCAGTCTCTATGTCCCAGTGAACAATAGTACCATCTTTGGAGGCAGAAAATCCCCTTGAGTCATCTTCAGATAGAGCGACAGCAGTAACAGATTGCCGATGTTTTACTATAACCCGAAATCCTTCTGTTGGTTCTGGCTTTTGCACCCTAGATACAGTAAACAATATGAGTTAATAAAAAAAATAAAAATAAATGATTCACACTTTTAAATTGACAGATATAATATATAATCAGACATACCTGATCAGAAGCTGCCTTACAACAAAAAAAAAATTGATATACATATTCTAATGCAATTTAAACTCTGAAACGATTAGAAGTTACAGTATTCCATCAATTAAACCAACCTATAGTGAGCACTTCACAAGTCTAGTAATTTGAACAAATGCTTATAATGTATGCATATAGAAAATGGATAGAAAATGGTATAAAATTCTACCACGTGAGATACTCCAACAAGAAACCTTTGAAACAATACTAATCCCATTTATGTCAATATTCTCCATGCTACAATAATAATCCCCACAGAATTTCCTATATAACCCTCTTTACATACCTTAAACAAAAGAAGAAAAGTTCTTAGTAAGGAGAAAGAGGTTACATTGCAAAGGCCGATAAACAAGCTGGGGGAAAAGACAAAAACAATGGAGAACATCCCTGGAGTCTCTGAGTGAATCAAAAACGAAGACTCCACATGAACAGCAGACTTACAAAATAGAGGGATGTGGAACCAACTAAGTGTCTTAAGTAATTTAAACTAAGCAAATTTAAGGACACATAACAATCAAATCACTTGTTATAAGCTATCAGCACAGGTGCACTAAGTACCATATGCCAACTATAGAAGCTCACTCTAGTAATTCTAGAGGATCTATCATTTCCTCAATAGGAAAAAAGTTCTTTCTCTCTTCCACGCACACACACACACACACACACACACACATTCATTTACCCAAATTACAAATTCATTTGGACCTCAGTCGTGAAAATCCATTATTAAAAATATTAAAGTTGCAGTCTTGGATAAATACAACTGAATTAGTTGAACCCGCTTTACTTATCTGAGCCATATTACACGATCAACATATAATGCAAGTGACAGCTTCAATAAAAATCCTTCTATTCACAAAACAACAATAAAAACTAAACACATTGTTTAATTAGCACATAATTACCTGGAAGCAATTAACTTCCGAACACGCCCACTATCTTCAAGCTGCTTTTGCTGCAAAATATTCGCCACACGCGAATCCCTCTCACCTTCTCTGGCTCTCTCATCCTCACTCTCTCTCTCCTCATCATCTTCTTCCTCCTCTCTCTTCACCATAGCTCTTACTCCCTCCACATATTTCTCTGCAATTCGCTTACGCTTCTCCGCCGCAGTCTCCACCTCCATTTCCTCAGCCTCCTCCTCGGCGGCAATTTCTTCTCCTGAATAATCATCATCGTCGCTGCTTTCCACATTGTCGTCTTCAAAATTGCGTCTGCGCTTTTTGTCGTTGTCAAAAAAAGGGTCTTGCTGGATTGAAAATCTTTTCTTGCCCTTTTTCGCTGACCCTTTTTGAGCTGATTGCTTGTTCTTCTTGACATTCCTATCCTTCATGATTAGCCAAGTGACAGTTTTCAAATTTGATAACAAAGGCAATTTATGGGTGTGTATGTGTATAGAAAGATGGTAGTTGCAGGATTTTTGATGGCTAGGGTTTAAGGGTGCGGTAGAGATGGGAGGAGGAAAGAAGAAGACAGGGTTTATCGTTAGGGTTTTGAGGAGGAGGAGAGTGACACTCATAAGCATATGGGCCGGTCGCCCCAACTCACTCTGTTGGGCTGGCTTATTTAATGACCTTTTTATGATTTTGTAGTATATTTGGACTTTTCATTATAAGACAAAATATATTAGAAACTCGTATAAAGGTAATTTTCTAAACGTATTTGAGTAGTAAGATTATATTCCAAATTAATCATGATTTGAACTAACAAAATCATTTGAGAAAGAGTAAGTCAATTTATTTACTCCCCTGTCTCAAAAAATTGACCTAATTTGAATTTTTTGGTCAAATTGATTAAATTTTAAATTAATAATTAATCTTATATGTTTAGGTATTTAAACAAACGAATGTAGATCTAGGAGTGCATTTGATATAATTTCTAATGATTATAGTTTGATCACATTTGATGTAATTTCTAATGATTATAGTTTCGTCACATATCTATGTATAGATTAATAGTAATTTTGATTCAAAAAATGGTCAATTTGACCAAAAACTTCAAACTATGCCATTTTTATGGGACTGATAAAGTATTTTAGTAAGATTTGTTAGAAAAATTACTATAGTACACAAAATAACTAGTCTGGCAGACATTGGCCTAGACTTATTAGGACCGGTTTATATTTGAAAAATATCATATCAAATTTTTGAGTTAATCAGGCCAAGTCAAGCTAGATTATTAGCAAAAAATAAGACATATTGAGGACTATCAGTTTAGGCCGGTCTTGGACCGGTTCTCAATCTTATTTTTTTTATTTTTTTAAAAATTAATTTCTTTTGCAATCTAAAAGAAATTTTAATTTCATATTTTTATTAATTTCAAGAGTAATTTTATTAAATTAGTAATTCATTGTTCTATTTTTATTAAGTTAGCAATATTTATATAGCTATCACATAGATAATTTATTATATGTTCATTATTATATAATTATTTTATTATATGGTTACAATGGAATACTTATATTTTCAAGTTTGTCATAAGACTGTCGAATTCGTTTTTAAAGACCGATTAGGCTCAGGCTTTAAGCTCAAGTCAATTTTTTGACTACGACTTCTCTAAAAACTGATGAAGATCAAGTCGTTTTTCAATTCAATCTTTTATTAGAAAAATTGGTCATTTTAAATCTTACGATTTTTTTAAAATCTGTCATGAGCTGTACCAATTTTATCCTAAATCAAATTTTGACTAAACAAATCTCATTCTAAGTAACAGGCTTCGGTCCTTTTAAACATCTCTGGTGAATCACCAAAAAAAAAAAAAAAGGTTCGGGTCGGGCAAATGACTGCGGCGCAGAGATGGTGGTGAACTGGTGAAAATGGGGTGGAAGGGGTTTGGGAAGCAAGAACGGGGGATTACGACATAGATAATGGCGAAAAGTACAGATAGAAGGGTTATTGTTAATGCCAGTGAGAAGCATCAGCAGGAGGACAAGAAGGCGAAGAAGATTGTTAGTATTAATGGGACACCAGCTCGAGTGGTGCTGCCCAGAAACATGGTATACTCTAGAAATTAGTTGGCAAACTTCGACGGTGGAAGGAGACTTAGCACTTAAAACGAATCTAAACGGCGACTAATCAGGTATGATTGGAGATTAGTTAAATATAAATACTCATCTAATCTAGTCAAGTATTTTTAAAACACTGTACAGTAGTAATGTTTAGGTGTTGATGATATATGTTTGAAATATTGACATTTAAAATTTATCTTAAATAACGTCCCCTGTTTTTCGTAAATGCGGTGCATGATTAAGGATACTACTTGTAATTAGTAGTTACTTAATAACATCCAATTATACGAGTAATGACTAATGAACCTTTAATTTTAAGATGACCGTCCGAATTAGTAGTTATTTTATTTATATTTCTACAAATACTTTATGTTCTATTAACGCTAATGTTTGCAAACTGCACAAAGATCCTGGCTGCTTCCTCATTTCGGAAGTTTGGCTCAGTTATCTCAAATATTAGGACCTGAAACACCGTCCCATACATGGCACACACTGATGCTACCTCGCCTTATAGATCATCATCTACGTCGCCAGGACTCACCTTTCAAGAACTTGAGACAGCAGGAGATCGATGCAACAAGTGCTAGTCGACCTTGAAGGTCGTTTTTCTGGCAGCTGTAGGGTGTTGGGGGCCTGTTTCTATGAGGAGGAGAGGTTCAATATGAATGAGTTTGCTCCAATGCCAGGGGAAATCCCTGGCTTTTACTTGAAACAGCTACATAAATTTATATTGCAAGTCAAAAATATTTTTCCTCGTATTATTGGAAATTCTAAACAATTTTTCTTAAAGGGAGTAAAGTACAGGATGTTAATGAATCATTGCAAGTAATTTTGACAGTCTCGTTCTTTTCATCAATCAAGAAAATAATAAGTAATAGTGAAATCAAATCATTTTTTTCATAAATGCATTCTTTGGGGCTCAAGAATATGATGCTCATGACTCACCTAATGCCTAACTAGACTGAAGGTGTATAAATACACCCGGATGAGGTATAGTTCGGTTCAATGGAAACTTTATCTCATACTGAAAGTTATTATACGGACATTTTTTTTTGTTTGTTTGTTATGAAAATGTTATTTCCGCAAGTGTTTTTGCCGATTCAACATGAGATAGGCCCTACTCTCATGTGGGATAGATGTTGTGGAACTTGCATAAACACTTACAACAATAAAATTCTCTTATAAATTATCTTAGATAATTGGAAAAACTGAGCGAAAAGTGAAAATTTTACAAACTGAACAAGATAAGTAACTTGTGATACTACTGCAAAACTCCAGTGAGGAAAAAGCAAGAAGAAAAGAGTCCTCAGTCGTGAAATTAACTCGAGAAACAAAAAAGAAAGATCAGAAAAGCAACCTGCAGCTATAATACCGGAGTATATACTTTCCACATTAAAATAAAATGGGGCGACACTGATAATTTTATTTTGTAATGGATATTTGTTTGAATGTAAACTACTACTGCATGTTGCGTGCTTAAGGTTATCAAGAACGGTGCTGAGGTGAACCCACCGGAGTATTCTCGTTGGAAGCCACCTGCGATGAGGTAAAAATTTGCTGCTGCTGGCCGTACACCGACGAAGATGGTGATATTATTCCTCCTCCGGGAAGGTAGTTGGACCCACCACTTGGTAGTCTTCCGTACATCATGTACATTGCAAGTTGTTGGGAATTATTCCTAATGTTTTCAGGGAGATCCGGAGCCACCACGGGACCACCAGAAGGAGAAGAAATCCTGGAGTAGTACTGAGAGGTCAGAGGATCCGCCGGATTAATGGCCGGGCCGCCAGGTGAAGCAGTGGCTGAACATTCTCCTTCGCCGATGAAGCCGCTGGTGGGTGTTGGGGTTCCACTTTTTATGATTCCGGTGCCACATGCTTGACAAAAATTAGAAACCTGAAAGAAAAAGAAATGATGAATAACTGTTGGTCTTACCCAAAAATAAAAAAATACACACGGTGTATACATTAATGGGTGTGGTGGTGATAGTGGTGGAGGAGGAGCGGTAGGTGGTGCCGTCGGGTTCAACGGTCCAACCGGCTTCCTTCGCAAGTTCACGGAGGACTTGGTTGATATCAGCACGAGGAGAGAGGCGGTAGCCACCGTGCTTGCGGAGGCCGTGGAAGATCTTGGTGGTGATAGATCTCCTTTCTCTCTCCCTCATCTTCGTCTTCTCCCTATCTACAGCAGCAGTTGAACTATTCGTGTCACTCCCATTTCCTTTTCCTGCGGCTTCTTTCATCTTCATCTAAGGCGTCTCTGAAAATTTGGAAGAAGTGTTTTCGGGATGTAGTACTTGCACCTAATTAACAGACAGAGCTGTAAAATGGTTTGCATGTCAGATGGAGAGAGATGAAGAATGAAACGTGAACTGCGTGAAATAGTAAGAAAGAGGAAGAGGGGTCACGCACTAGAGATGGCTAAACCACAGTACAGTACCTCAGATGGCTTTAGACAGACAGAAGTACAGAGATTACAGAGGAAGAAAGCACCAGTTATATATTTTTATATTGTTCATTTTTGTTATATTTCAAAATAGATAAATGTTTTTATTTCTGTTCTATAAAAAAAAATCATAATATTACTAATTTATCTGTTTATGATAAATATATAGTATGAAATTTTATACAATTTTCAAAAAAAAAATATTTTAAAGACATTTTTTATTTTTTTAATGTAAAAATCGTAATCTTTTATTTGTTTTTAGAAACTATAATTTTTTTTAAGACATCTTGTTGAATCGGAGAGAGTATTATTTTCAAGTGACGAATAATTTGAGATGAGAACACAAATCATTGAATTAGTATAAGGGACGAAAGTGCTCTCCTAACCGGAAGAATAAGTGAGTCCAACATTTATGCTTGACAAAAATATCACATTTTTGCCTTAAAAATATTGGAATTACCTCAAATGTTGATATATTTTATGGTATTTTTATGATACCGAGAATTGATAAAGCAATTTGCAGTTATCGCTTGTAATTTACTGGAGGAACAAAAATTATAGGGTTCAATTGGTAAAAAATAGAGGACATTTAAAACCTCTTATTTTTGTTGATTTTATCAACCACATACAAATTGAATATGGAGAAAAGGGTGCAAGAATAGAAGATCATCATTGTCTTCACAGACTCGTCAAAAATGAGTGTTGATAATTTCAAGTGTCTCAAATGGGCAATACCATCCCACAAATTAAATCCCCCTTTTTTGCCCAAAAAATTAAGTTTTAAGCTCCACATCTTGTGCCAAGCATCAAACATGGCAAAATTTTATTGATAAGGATAAGCTGAAAAGGGTCAAAATCCAAAAGTTTTGGATATTGACTTTTACCCAGTTCTTACAATTTCATACATTTGTAGAATACAACATTTACAAAACACAAAATGCTAAAAACTGGTATCAACCTGCAAAATTGGTTCTACTGGAAAGACAAACAACTTGAAAAAAGCTCAATCATCAAATGTGAATCTCGATCAGAGCTCTCCCGGTTCTGATCGAGATTCATACCGAGAAATCGAAGCTTTTAAACACATGTAATAGAACAAAACTTCTATGTTCCTGAGCTGCTGAATTGCTACTGAGTGAACCACTAAATTGCTAACTCATATATATCTTCAAAATTATCTTTAGGACACATATTATCCCTCAAATATTGATGATTAAGGGTGCAAATGAGCCTAGCTTTGATTAACGAGTTTATTTTCAAATTTAAACTGGACTTATTTAACTAAATAAATGAGGTTTTGA
>JAUMHB010097921.1:0-10497 GCA_032359685.1 Pittosporum tobira
CAAGTAATTGCTTGATGATTTTTGCTATCCCAATCTTCAAGACAATCCTGAAATTTGGAATCGGTCTCATCTGTCTCCTTCTCCGAAATTTTGTAATCTCCAGTAACATATCGCCAAATTTTCTTCCTTTTCAAAAAAGTTTTCATGGCTTAGGACCACAAAACATAGTTAGAACCATTTAAAATGGTTTGAATAGGAGATGTATTATCGCTTCTGTCCGTTTTTGGTGAAAACACAACAAAAAATAGCAATTTTCTATAAAATTTTACAAAGGAAGTACTATTTTGACTCAAAATTAGGTAAAACTAATGCCAAAAATGGAAAGATCTCACCCAAATTAGTCAAGAACTGGTCTCGGATCTTAAAAAACCAATCAAAAAGGTCTTGAACTGGCTGGTCAAAGTGTAAAAACGGTCTGATGATGTAGCAGCGACGTGACATGTCAAGTTGACATGGGTACTGATCGACTGCTGATGTGGCAAAACTGCTGACGTGGTAGGCTGACGTGGCTGTTGGCGTGGCTGCTGACGTGGCAGATGACGTCAGGTTTCAGATCTGCAGCTGGTGGCGCATGGACAGGATTCTGGAAGCTTCTCGTGGTGCGTGAGGGCGGGTGGATGGTTTGTTTGATGCAAACTTAATGTTGATCGATTCGTAATTTTACGAGGAACAAGTAGGTATATCATACGATCTTATCGGATCTCTTATGAAGGCGACAGAGAGTCGTAAAATTAAAAAAAAAAATAAAGCCGATGATGGCAAAAAAAGGGACCTTCGATGGAGGGTCGATGGTTACCAAGAAGCATTCAATGGAAGTTCTGATACCATGTTAAAATACATAGCGGAAGTTGTTTTGTATTTTTATTGAATGAATAATAGATTACAAGAGAGGGGTTTATATAGCAGAGAACCTAAACCCTAATGGACCAAAATCAGGCCCATGGGCTGGCCTTTTTATTATGTTAACACTTTTAATGTTCCACGTGTCTCCAAAAAATAAATAAAACACATAAATTTTATAATTTAAAAAAAATTATTTTTGAGAATAGAGAAAAATTTTAAACAATAACAATTTTGAGTACTCTCGTGAAATTATCTTTTTTAAAACATAAACCCAGATACCTTTATTAAAATATGTTCTTAACTCATTTATTTTATAACAAAAAAATGATAACGTACTTCATTCTTTTTTGGATGGAGAAAGTATTTTTTAGATTAGTATAACTAAAATTTAAATTTGTTAAAGCAATAATTAAACTCATTAATTTAGAGAAATGTTAATTTTGTAATGATTTTAAACTAATTGTACAAAGTTCTCTCTCACAATCAAATGAATCTCACTCTTCCTTATATGAGGGGGAATTATATGGAACTAACCAAAAATTCGTAAAAATAGTGTTTCCCGTTAATTCACTCGTGAAATGTTGAGTTGTTATGATATTATTGAATGCTATTGTAAAATTACTTGTCATGAATTTGTTCTCTTGTAACAATATGATACTCTAATTTAAAAAATAGTTAAAATAAAAATGGATTAAATGCATAATTGTCCACTGTACTATGTTACTTTTTACAAATTTATCATTGTACTAAATTTTTTTTACAAACTCATCATTGCACTGTATATTTTTAACAAATTCATCATTGTATTTTATTTTATTTATAAACTCATCACTGTGCCATATACTTTTTGCCTAAACAGTCTCTTAAATTAACAAAGAAAATGATTGATTGTTAAAAATATTTGGTGCAGTGATTAGTTTGTAAAAAAAATTAGTGCAATAATATATTTATAAAAAAAATATAGTACAATGGACAATTATACATTTAATCCGCTTCATTAATTATCCATACGAAAATGTTGGGCCAGCCTCAATTGGTCGTACGTCTGGATGCGTATGGCGAGAGAGCACCTTTCATTTCAACAAGAGTAGCTAGGCTCAAGAAGATAAGAAAGAAAAAAAGGGTTCGTCTTGATTACCAAGTAGATTTCATGTGAAATAATCAAATCTGAAATGAATATTTTCTAAAATACAAAACTGACAATAACATATTATGCAAAATATAACACTCTTTTTCTTACTTTAAAATATAAATGAACTATTCTTCAAATATGAAATGAATGTTGTTAGCTACTAAACTCATTTTTCAAGATGGTTTCTTTTTTTTTTCAATAAATATATAAAGATAAATGATGGAAGGGTAGACGTGGCATCCCACGTGGCAGCCTAACGCTCATGGGGCAGTATGACATCCGATCAGTTACCTTTAAGGCTCGACCCTGCCCTACAAAGCAACATATTCGGTTGGTCATCCTCAAGGCTCGACAACTAGCCTCATTTAAAGAAGGATTGGCCTCCGACGTTCGACTTCCAGAAAGTACAAAGCTTGGCCAGTTGGCCTCCAAGGGTTTTCGCACCCCATCGGTCCACCCGAACCCTCACCATCTCGAGCTTCGTTTTCAGCCCCGGCTTACCCAGGCAGCAGGTCCATTTGGCCCCATCGAATGCGCCCAGCCCTGCCTGGTCCAAACCCAGCTGTTGGCAGCCAAAAAGCAAGTTCCCAGACTATCAAATTAGCCGATTAACCCTGCAGTGCTGTCAACTCAAAGGAAGCGCACCATACCTGCTGTCAATTCACAACAAGTGCACGTTATCAACTTTATTGGGCTACGGGTCAAGACAAAGGCTACAAATACCCTCTCCTTCACATAGGAGAGGGGGGACTCTTTGGGCAACGAAACTTTGGGCACTCAATTTTCCAACAAACACACAAGAGCCTAAACTCAGCAATCCACCGGTAAACTCACCAGAACAGGACGCTCCAAACTCCACAAAAATACTCTGGTAATCCCTTCCCTCTCCCACTCGATAATCAGATCTACATCTTTATCCTTGCTAACTTAAGCATCGGAGAGGGAAACGAGGGAACATCTCCCTTGTGTTGCCCGTGTTTCAGGTTTGCTTGCTCCTGCTGCTAACGTGTGCCCAGTTAGAAAAATCAGGTTTAGAGGAGGTCAAAGATTAGATATATCCCAACAATTAGTGCTAGAAGGAGGGCCAGCTCTGCCCTACATGATCTACCTCCCTACTAAGCCCTTTTCAGCACATGTTAGCTCATCGGAGCACTGCAAACACCACACTGGAGATACACACCACGGGAAAAGCACATACAACAACTCCCGAGCCCGGGGAAAAATGGGTCAATGATGTTCCACTCAACACTAGGGGGACAACATCCCCGAGGCAACCTCCTTGGGCTCACAACGTCGCTCCCGAACTCAGAGGAGACGCAATCGGAGACGACACAAAAAGGTTGAAGGGCACCAAGATTCTCGAGACCTCCTAAACTTTCGCCAGAGTGAGAGGCTCACAAAGCTGCTCCAAGAACGACACAATATTACTCTCGAAATCGAGAGGCTGAGGGGCAAACGCGTCATAGAGGACGATCGACGTCATCAAACCGGCACCCCACGCGAACACTCCCGCTCATCCATCCATTATTCTGCCCGGACAACTGAGTCTCGACACTGGGCGCCACAGTATTCACACCGAGATAAGCGAACATGACCTTGGTCTCCCCAAAGACCCGAGCAGAGGGAACTGGAAGAATGCAAGAAAATGATTGCAACCCTAGAGAAACTACTACCTGAGCAGGATATCACGCCAGAGCACTGACCCGACCCGGGAGGCATCCGAATCGCCTTACCAGAGGCCGACAGTAAATTGCTCGTTAACTTCTCCCTGGCACCCGAACCGGCAGCTTCAGCGTCAATTTTTTCTCAACCTCATGACTCAGCATCGAAGCCATAGCTAAAGAATAGACAATAGCCGTCCTTGTAGAATTTGGGGTCCTTGACCTCGTCGATCACTTGGACCATGTCCCTATGAAGAACATACAGTAGCCATCCTTGTAGAATCCGAGGTCCTTGACCTCGTCGATAGCTTAGACCATGTCCCCATGAAGACAAAGATCGAAGACCGTCCTTGTAGAATCTGGGGTCCCTAACCTCATCGATCGCTCGGACCATGTCCCCATGAAGACTGAAGACAGGAATGCCGTCCTTGTAGAATCCGGGGTCCCTAACCTCGTTGATCGCCTGGACCACCTGTAATTTTCCAGATTCAAGCTCAAGTGAAGTTTAAGGCGACCTCTCCTGTGATGATGAGCGACAGAGGATCCCTCGACCTCGTGTTCATCCATTACAGGCTGAAACCACTCCTGAAGAAGCCATCTAGTGAAGAAAATACTGGTCGGGTAATTTTCATTGCACGACCATACATTGTAATATTTTGCTCACAAACGACAAACTTTCAGTCGGCAAATCTTTATTTGCACTTATTGTAACAGTTCGCTCGCCTACATACGACAAACTTATTTATCAATAAAAGTTTAGCACAATTAAATAAATGTCCTGTACAACTTATACGCTCTATCCGCGCGACTATTAGGACTTGGTCTGAAGAGCACAAGCACAATGCTACACCTCCTACCCTCTATCGGCGTGGCCATAAACATCTGGTCCGAAGAGGTACGCTCTATCCGAAGGTGGCCATAAACACTTGGCCCGAAGAGCATATGTTGCAATCTCATACATTCCATCAGCGCGGCCACAAATTCTTGGTTCGAGGAACACAGGTAAAACAAATCTCAACTATGCTTCATTTCCCACCCGCGCGCCCCACACTCGGCCCGGGTATACCTAAACAATTGCAATGTATGCACCTTAGCACGGTTCTAATTTACTTGATAAGAGGAGCATAAAGCAAACTTATCATGCAAGTCACTCATACACTCCATCCGCGCAGCCATAAATACTTGGTTCAAGGAGCACGAGTCGATAACCATGCCTACATTTTACTTAATGCTCCATCTGCGAACAAAGTAAACATAACCGCAAACGCAAAACCCTTGGCATGCTTATACCACTTGGTCCGAGGATGGTACAACTAAACTAACCATGACAGTCACTCATACACTCCATCCGCGCGACCATAAACGCTTGGCCCGAGGAGCACGAGTAGATTGACCATACTTACGTTTCGTTCCCATGCCCCCTCCGTGCACCAGTAAGAAAGGTACTAACCCCAACTGGCGCTACTCGCCCGGCCTGGGGTTCAGCTACAATCTTTTAACCTGGCACTACTCCCACAGTTACTCCTAAGTTTCACTATGCCTAAGGTAAACCATAAACATGCTAAAACTGGGGGGCATACTATGGATAGGTCGCCCGGGTCACTTGGCTTAATTAAATAGCCAGATTTAATTTAAAATTAGGACCCAATTGTCCGATCGGCATTTCGAAAACAATGGAAAACTCGCTTGAATCACCCCAGTTACACTTAGTTATTTTTCAAAATTGTGAGCTATCACACTTGGCGGACTTTCAGATTTTAATCGTCAAACAAGCCCCAAGCTGTTACTCTTGCAAAATTTATCAAAATCATAAGTGACCGGCCGACCTCAGTTCGAATGAGTCAAGTCTTGTATTATGGCCGGGCCTAACACTCTCAAATATTTTGCCTAAGAAAATTAATATGCATTCATATCTATCCAAACGGAAGAAAGGAGAAAACACAAATGAAATTTAAATTTCAATTTTATTAAATAATTCGAGAAAATTATAATGGAAATTGAATTTACATTTTATTGAACTCGAAAAAAATTACAAAAGGTCCGCGGTCCTATCCTAACTTGCTATAGGCCAAAAGGCGGACCAGGCAGCTCCCCCTCCGAAGGCCCTTTGGTAGACTCTTGGACAACTCCCTCCGACGACTGCTCTGCGACCGGCTCATCCTAGGGCTCCGAATCAACGGCCTCTGGATCCACCAAGAGGTCCACAATCGACTTCATGTCCATCCCCCTCTTGGTGCCCTGGCGGACCGCCTGCTCGAAGCCCTGCAGGAATTGGTCAGCAGAAGTATCAAGGGTCATCTCCTTGCACTTGGCCGAGTCCTTGAACTCTTCCACTGCCCTTGCCGCCTCCTCGCCGGCCCTTGCCACCTTCTCGCCAACTAACTTCAGCTCACTCGCGTAGCTGGTCTCTTTACCCTTCCAAGTCTCCCGCTCAATTTCCAGCTGCAGCCTTAAGGTTACCACCGCAGCCTCTGCCTTTGCGGCCCTTGACTGGGCAGCCTCTGCTCCCATGGTCCTCACCTCAGCTGCTTCCAATTTTAAGGAAAGCTCATTCTCCCTCCCGGCTGCTTCCACAGCGGCCTCCTTCTACTGCTGCCTCAGGTTGACCACTTCTTGGATGGCCCCGCCTGCTACCTCTACCGCAGCATTGGCCCCCTAGAAAGAGTCCACCATCCAGCTCATCGCCTGTAACAAGTTACCAGATGGAGTTAGTAAAGGAGAAAAAGAAAGAAAACCTGAGTGGTCAAAATGAGGAACATGATACTTGCACCATCTGGTAAGCAACATTCAAAGCACAGACATGATAAGGAGTTTGGCTAATGTCCACCCGATCACCTTCCAATGGAAGACTATTAAAGAGAGCCCAAACTTCGACCTTTCCTTGACCCTCCAACATGGAACCCCCAGCCAGGACCGACCAAGCGTAGGCCTTGTCAGACTCGTTAACGGTCCTAAGCCTTTTATGGGGATTGGCATGGCCCGGATCCACAGCGGGCCTCTTTTCGGCCTATCCCCTCTCCGCGGACGCCGCCACAGCTTTTCCCCTGCCAGTCACCTTCCCACTAGCGATCGCCACAGACTTCCCCTCATTGTGCGACCCTGCTGCAGCAACAGGGACACTAGAAGAAAAATGCGAGGCCGACCTCGCCCCAATCACCACGTCGGTGGCCGGACCCAATTTTCTCTACCCACCCTACTGGGACATCTCCCCAGGTTCCTTCAGGCCAACCAGCCCCGAATCCGCCAGCTAGGACTTCTCTACAGCCTTTTTCTTGGCTAAGGTGAACATGTCTGGGTGCACACATGCAAAACCAAAGATGGTCAGAAACTAGCTGACTGGAAGGATCATTGATGCAAGAACAAAAGAACGTCAAGACATACAAAAGAGGGGAATGGGAGCCCTAGACCTACATCCATGTTCGCCCAACCAAGCATTGTTCAGGGTCACGGTGTATGGCCAAGGGCTCCTAGCTTTGCCCACGTCGGCAAACAAACTATACTCTTCAGTGCCCGCTCGGCTAGTTGCACTGATGACCGGTACATGGCCTTCCATCACTAAGTCATCCCCCGCTATAAAAAACCACTTAGCCTTCCATTTATTGTGCTTGGATGCCAGGATGATCCACTCGGGCCTCTTTGGCTTCTTGTTGATAGACTAGAAGGAGGCCTCCGACCGAGCGACTGAAAAGTTGTGCTAAAAGAAATTCGATCGGGCCTCCACGCCCATGCGGTGACACTGGGCCAGAAAGCCCATGATTTGGACATACGAGTTAGGGGTCAGCTGGCCTACTCCAACCCCCATCAAGGAAAGAAGATCACTGATGAAGGGGTGCAGTGGTAGCCTAAGCCCCCCCCCCCCCCTCAAATGATGTTCGCTGATGCTTACCCAGATTCCATCCGGCCTATAGTGTATGTACTTCCCTCCCTTAGGGAGCCTAACCCCATATTCCTCCAAGATCTGATACTCCTCCACATTCGCTTCCAAACAGAAACGGGTTAACGTGCTATACATATTGCAGTCTGGACGGTTAGCCCGATCGCCATACTCTACCTCCCCTCCGAGGTCTTCCACATCATCACTAGAGCTACTTGACGACTCGGCCCCACCGCCGGCCACTTCATCGAGAATTGCCTCATCCTCGGGCATATCCCTAGATGGAGCCGTCATCTTATCATTAGGCCCTATCGCCTCTTGCGCACGGGAACTCCCAGTACCCGCGGAGGTGGACTCCATAACCACCGCCCCTTCATCTTCCTCAACCACGTTCACTACCTCAAAACTTCTATCTTGGGCCATCTAAGGAGGACTAAATATGGTTGAAACTAAATATGAGGTTAAAGATGTGGCTTACTTAGCAAAGAAGTAGAAGGAAACTGAAGGTTTTTGACAACGAGCTTTCTCCGGTAAAAAATGATGTAGATCTCAGAAGCGATAAAACGAAGATAAAGAGGGGCCACTCAACCCCCTTTCATAGCGCCCCAACCCGACGGTTGGGACTCCACCTCGGTAATCCAACGGCCATTAAGTGAGCTGTATTCCCACGCCTGCCACGAAGAGGCTATTATTACACAACAATTAATGCCGTCTTGAGACGTGTAAAGAAACATCTCATTAAATGCTCTGAAAATGCGTGCCCACGTGATAAGGAAACTCAAAACAGTACACGTCCAACAAGTCATGTCCCATCCACCATGGACTTGGCCCCCTCTGCAAACATGCAAAATTAGAAAAATATTATATTTAGTAAAATTCTATTTTATTTAGATAGTAAATTAGAATATTTAAGGAATAGTATTTTTAATTCCTTTCAATGATTTGAGTATCACTATGATGTGACTACACATCATATCTATTGTTTTAAGTATTGTATATTTGGCACACGAATGTTATGTTCATTTTATCCGAACAAGGATCCAATGAAGTATTTTAGGGTTAAGAATACCACGGGATAAATACGAGGAATAAATTGGACGGAATGAGTCAAATGACAAATTGTTAGGAATGACAATTTTGCCTTTGAAATTTTGCGTACGTTCATGTCATTTTTTTTATTTGGGAAAACTCCAAGATGCTTAGGATTATTTTGAGAATGAGCGACCTATTTTAAGACGACGATATTAATGATAAGCCGTTATTTTTATAGGAACGTATATGAGTGAGGAAGGAAAACCGTTGAGAACAAAACGCGTTACGTGGAAAGTCTAGGACAACTTTTGTAAGAACCCAAATTTTGTGAACAATTAATAATATATGTAATTTCCCCTTATAACATCTAGTAGAATTATTTTCTGTGTCGCTACGTTTCAAGAAATTGAGTTAAAATAATAATATAATAACCAGGGGCATTTTGGTTATTTTGATAAAAGTTGTGCCCAAGGGTATTTTAGTTATTTTGATAATTGTTGTGCCTAAGGACATTTTGGTGAATTTGACAAGTGTTATGCTTAAGGGCATTTTAGTTATTTTGACAAAAGATATGACCAAGGGCATTTTGGTTATTTTTGGTAAAAGTCGTGCCTAGGAGCATTTTGGTCATTTTGACCTGAAAGTTAAAAAAGTGTTCAAAATCATAAACCGATCAAAGATCTGAAATCAGAGTGAAAAAATAGTGACCCAAAACGCTGTCAAATTTTTGATTTGATATAGTCCAGAGTTGACTTTTTGACCGGAGCGTTGTATGGAAAAACGGACAGTGCCATTAGAATCGCAACGTACCAAAACATAGGAATATAGTATAATATTGTATTTTTTTTAATTTTAACTTTTTAAATTATTATTTAATTATTAAATTATTCAGCTCATAAATCGAGGCAAAATAGCAGTTTAAATTTTGAATTTTAGCTTAGTTGACTAGTTGGGACCCATTGACTCACAGTTTCCCAAACCTTTTGTCCTTTTGTCCTTTTCCCATTTTTCCCTTTTCTTTCTTCCTTTTTCTTTTCCCCCTTTCCTTTTCTGTTCTTTTCATTTTGCCCCCCAGCTTTTTCTGTAGGCTCTGCACTTACCCAAATCGATCAACCATCCCTTTCAAGCATCAATTTCAGTTTTTAAACGTTGTAATTGGTCTATATAATGCGTACAAGAGAACCCTAATTCACAGAACCGCCGCACAACTCAAAAAAAATTGAACCTTTAAAATTTTCATCTGTTCTTGGTGAGTCGAAATCAAAGTTCAATTTTTTGTTGCTTTTAATTCAGTGTGATAATTTCAATAGCTTCCTTAGGTCCCCTGGATCGTTTTAAGCCCTTCAAACTTGATTTTTGGGTTGGTTTCAACCACAGTCAGGATCTGTTTTTAGTTGGGCAAAAGACCAAATTTTTGACTATAGAATCAATGTTGTTTGGGGTAATTGTTAATCCTTGTGTACTCTTGAGATCTCAAGGAAGCTTTTCGGGGTTTTTATTTGATTTTTAGAACCATCCTTGTGCCAGTTCGATGGCCGAGGTCGACGCCGGCGACTATGGTGTTTTCGCCGTCGCCGGGGAAAGCGACCTAAGACGACCAAGAATGGGCGTGTGGACCGACGGGACTGCAAGTTTTGAATGTTTCACTAATGATTTCACCACGAAACCGACTTTTCCTGTTGTCTTGGTGCGTGTGTGTGTGTGTATGCATGCCTGGCCACTGCCGATGGCTGCTGATGCCACCAACCACCATTCATGCCGACGAAGCTGAGGAAGAAGGAGCAGTTGACTTTGTCAACTGTTCCTTCTTGCTATTTTTCTTTTTGTTTTACCAAACATTATTACTATTATTATCATTATAATTATTATTATTATTACTTTCATTATTATTATTATTATTATTATTATTATTATTATTATTATTATTATTATTATTATTATTATTATTATTATTA
>JAUMHB010097932.1:0-10496 GCA_032359685.1 Pittosporum tobira
TTTCCTTTATGGTTTAGGCTTTCTGTACTTATACTATATATACTCCTGTCTTGTAATCAATTATTCATTCAATCAATTTACAAAGCTTCCGCTATATATTTCTTACAGATACAGTATCTCCTCCATTTTAATACAAAATTAAAAATATTACTCTCACTAAAAATGCCAAGTACCACCAAGCTGTAGGCCTGTAGCTCGAATGGTAACAACACCTCTTTACATTTGCAAAAAACGTGCCTGAATCATGGCATCCTTAATAAAGGTTCTGTGGGCTTGGTTTGGGGTGGGTTGGGGTGTGTGTGTGTGTTTGGGGGGGGTGGGGGTGGTGTGGTGTGGCAGCCGGAGGAGGTTCGGATTCTACAATCTATAGGCGGACTACGCTCAGCATGGACAGGTTTCAAATGTACCAAAAAAATAAAAAACCAGTGGATTTTTGACTCGAAAGACTTTGAAATTTAAGCAGATGTCTTACCTGGAAAAGATTAGTTTAAATTTGATAAAGCGGCATATGGAATAGTACAAATTTGACTACAATTAGAATCACCTTTATCATCGTCACAGCTTGCCCCTCCTCATTTTTGCTGTAATTTTTATTAGCTGTCAGCCTGTCACTTTCTTTTTAATAATTAATTTTGTTTTGGGTATCTTGTGACGCGTTCTTAACAGAACGGCCCAGCAGCATCTAATCAAAGTTGGGTGTACCACCAGTTACGGCCTAATAAGAGTCGTATAGGCCCATCCCGTAAAACACTCGGTTCCAATTCAATCACTATTAGACAAAAGCTACACCTAACCCACTTGGCATCTCAACAAATTTGGCCCAATGTTTAGTTTCTTTAAACAAAGAGGATCTACGTGAGCCCAAGTAAAACAGAAAGAAAATCCAAATTTTAATATATGAAACCAAAGCTGAGAGAATCCAACTCTACTCTCTCAGCCTATTCACGTGGTAAAACATAATTTTTTTTTTAAATTTCTCATTTAATTGTCAAATTTTACATTACTTTAAGTAAATTTAAAAAAATCATAAACTTTATCTCAACCCACTTTTAAACAAAACTCTTACATTTACTCAACTACCTCATCAATTTAATTTCCTTCTCTTTCTTCAAACCACCTTAAACTATCTTCTAAATTATCTAAACATCCACTTACAAAAACTCAAAAAACATCTTTTTCAAAACTTATAATTTCATAATACTTATCTCAAGCTAAATTTTAAATAGTAAATTTATTAGTGTAAATTAGTTTAATATTATGAAATCAATAAAATGAGATTATACAACGATTTTACCTTTCCAACTCTGTTTTCTTTCCCACTTAGGTTACTTCCTTATGTTAGTTGGAAGTTATTAAATTATACTCCCTCCGTCCGGTTTATATTGTCTTAATTTTTATTTTGAACTATCCAAATTTAATTGTCCTATTTCTTTTTTAAATTGTTTTTGGCTTTATTTTTCCAATAATACCCATATTGTATTTGTTAACTAACTTTGTTTAAAAAAATAACTATGTCTTGAAAATTAAAACCATTAAGAAACTCTTTGTCTCTCCATGACAAACTAAACATAAATTAGAAATAAAATACTCCTCTTAACCAAAAAAAAGATACGGAACAAGAAGGAAGGTCTAGGACAAATACTCCTCTTAACCAAAAACAAGGTACCGTACAACAAAAAAGGTTTGGAAAAATAGATATGTTTAAAAATAAATAAAAATTTAAAATCATAAATAAATTTAAAATTTAAAGATTAAAAAATAAATAAATAAAAACTCCTTTTAACTTCCCTTATTATACATGGAGAATTGCCATTTTGTTGGCAACGAATAATTTGGCAAATATACTAATCCTAACATACAACAAATTGAGATAGACGAGGAAAAATAGTTATGGAGTATGTAGATAAGGTACAACTATAATTTATGGAATAAATATACTTTCTTGCAAATAAATATCAATAAAAGAAGGAATAGATATGGTGAGAGAAAATAATTGCATTAAATAAATGAGTTTAATGGAAAACACATACTAATAATTATAATGATTAAAATAGTGAGAGAGAAAGTTAAAGTTAATTAAATAAAAATAATATTACAAGAGAGTTATAATAGAGAAATAATAACATTTGTTAATATGCGTATAATTTATAATTAAGTTAATATAAGCCGGACGGAAGAAGTAATTAGAGTTATAGGATAGTTCCATAAATATGCATCTCAAGTTTCTATTCATATTCATCGTATTTTATATTATCATGAAGTAGTGTATAATTTTAAATAAATTATTTTTTCATCGCATATATTGTTTGGCCTTCGTACAGTATTAATCAAAATACAAATAAAGTTATGATTTCTTAAAATATTTTATAAACATGTATTTTAAAATATATATTATTTTTGCAAAAGTTTAATACTCATTGATTATCTTTTTTAATTTTATTTTAAAAATAAATTTAAATAAAAATTTGACCATATATTTCATTTAAGTCCCAACAAATAATGAGCTAATGGAGGGACAAGTGTCCCTGGACCATGTTGTAAGCAGACAGTGCCAATTATCCAGTGCAATCTACCCTTCAAAAAAGTAAAATAAAAATATAGTGCAATGGAAACGGATTTATTTACTTTATAATTGCACAATAAATAAAATGGTCCTGTCGCCCAAAACAATTGCGGACCGACCTACCTAGCAGTCTAGCACCCACCTGCCTCGAGTTTTGACAGCTATAGTTTAATACATTCGTCCAATAATTATTTATACTATTAGATTTATTTCGTATATTATTTTTTTTATAATTATTAAATAATTATTTAAATTAATCTTTGGAGGCGATGTAGATACTTTTTCCGTTTAAAAAAAAAATAATTAATGATTTATCATTCTGTTTCACATATTATTAAATCACAAATTTTTTTTTTTCATGACGGAAGGAGTACATTATAATATATATCTTGTTAAATTAACATTTTAAACAAAACAATATTATTTTAGCTTTTTATTTTTTATAAAATGACTTTATTTTATCTTATAATATAATATAATTTTTGCTGTAATTTATCTTTTAGAATATATGTATCTACATTTTCCTCTTAACCTTTTTATTTTTAAATTAGTACACCGGAGATAATTTAGGTGAATAGAAAAAACATAAATAATAACAATAGTAATTGTGAAATTGTATTAATGAATTTTTTGATATAAATTTTTTCAGCAAACTAAACGTTAGAAATGTAATATCTCAAAATTTTGAATGGATGATATACAATGCTCCCTCCGTCCTAATATAATTGAAATGATTTGATTTTTCATGAATATTAATATATTTGATTATAAGTAAATTATCTAAATTGTCCTTAATAATAATTATAATACAATAGTACAAATATTAGATAATGAAGTGATGGGTTATAAAGTTAATATTATAATTTTAAATAATAAATTAATAATTAAAGTGATAAATAATATTTGATAAAATAACGATAATTTCTACAATGATTATCATTAAATTTTTTAAAAAATAACTGGTACAATCATATTGAAATATGGAATACAATATATATTTTATCCATCTAGCTTAGCTAGGTCCTGATCCTTAAGTCAGGCTTGGGAGTGTGCTGTAGTAGTAGAGCGAAATTGTTAATGTTAGAGTGTTTAGCTCAATGTTTTGACAAATAAAATTTAAAATGTTTGGTTAAACAATGATAATAGTATTTTTATGAAAAAAAATATTTAATTAAGTTTTTATATTAGACGACTCAAGAGCAACTCTTCATAAATATCAAATCATTTTAATTTTTGATTGTAATTTGGTTCAAAATAACAAAATTTTAACTTTTATCAAAAGAGTTTTGAAATATAAATATTTACAATCTGAACTTGTTTTCAGCAACACACTTCCAAATCACCGTAGCTAGCTGACTCTCTAGTCTCGGCCTGCAGCATTCCGCTCAAGTACACCTGATGCATGTTGTAGTTCTATCTGCGTGTGTTTCTGAGAAAAGCAGAGTAACGGAGAAAAGACTAGCTAATTATTTGAATCCCCTCAAGTTGTATGTACCAAAAATAATTAAAAAAAAAAAAAAAAAAAAATCCCTCAAGTTGTGGAGTATTAAACTCGTAAACAAGGTTTTTCATCAGAAAAAAAAAGGGAACAAAAAAAAATAAAAAAAATCGTAGAAACGACGGCACATTTATAATTATAATCACTTTTTGTTTGATCTTCTAGAAATATCTATGTAGATTTATTTGAATTACCATTATAATCATAATTATTATTTATTTGAATTTTAACTAGTATTCTATTAAGTGACTCCACTCATATTAGACCACGTTTATATTTAATTACTTTCAATTAATTAAGCGTTAAGAATTAAATTCACCTATGATTTTTAAAATGTTATTATTTTTTGTTTATTCGCATACGCAAACACACACGTATATCCAGCTAGCCTTAGCAAATTGACTACTATTTTCTTCATGATTACGAAATACTCTATGTAATTTTTTTGAATGGTAGTACTATATATGCATGAGCTTTCACGTGTCAAAAGAAGCATCGCACATAAAAATGCTTTAACCCATTTCGTTTTATAATCCAAGTTGATGTACTAATTAGTAAGAATTTCCAGGCATGGCATGGCTTGGAAAGGCTGGAGCGTTGATAAGCATGGACGGACAGACAGTCAGACGGGACATTTCCTGACAGGTAAAGTTGGATAGATTATAGAGTTTGATTATCCTTCATTAACATTATGTTTAGACTGCCTAATTATTAATTATAAACCATGCTTAATTCAAATTTATGGGAGGCATTTTCTCATGACTTAGTAAAGTAAAAATGCACCAACGTTGGAAATTATCGGGTACAGATATACAAAGTGAATCATAAAGAAGGAGCATGGCTGGAAATCAAAAACAAAATTAGTTAAACCAAGTGGGTGGATCGTTTGCAGTTAATTAGAGGCAATTACTGTACACACAAAAGTGTATACCTCACGTTGTGAGAATTAATGTCATATTTAGAGAGGTTAAACGTGTTAGAATTTATAAAGTTTGACAAAAATTAATTGTTAGGTTAGTAACAAAATTAATATTATAAATAATTAGAATTAATAGTTGATGTCAAAAGAAAATTTGTAGAGTTCTGTACGAAGATTTTCAACTATTTATGAATCACACAATTCTAATAACAAATTGAGAGAGATATGATGTTTTAAAGTGAGTGTGTTAGAAAACATTTATGAACAAATTAAAGTATATTAAATATTTTTTCTCACATTTGTTACACTATAAACTATTCACTAGTTTAACAGTTGATATGTATTAAATACTTCAAATGAGAAGTAAAAGTAATACAAGGCATGAAAGGTAAGATAATAAGTTTTTTAAACACCTGCAATTTCAGGAGGCGGGCGCAATTAGCACTTAAAACGCACTTTGCACTTTTCACGCTCGCAACAGATATATGTTCACTATTTTTTTATTTTTTTTTAGGAAGCATAATTAATAAAAATGTGTGTCTCTTCATGGCCAAATGACACAACTCCTTTTATTTTATTTTTTATTTTATGTAATAGAATTAATAAAAAGGATTATCTCTTTATGGCTAAATGACACAACTCCTTTTATTTTTTGAACCAAAGCAACGAATGGTTGAATCAATGCAACTATTCACTTACTATAAATAGCATTGTATGCATCCTTTTTAACTTCATTTCAATTTCGAGTTATATACTCTTTGCATTCTCTCCATAAAATATTCTTCAAATACAGTTTTTGATTATTTAGCAAATATGTATTTGTAAGTAATATAAGAGATTATATTCTTGTGCCTATTTTATCTTGGGAGACATTTCGTCAGACTCCGTGCAGTATTTTGTGGAGGACAAAAATTGTCTTAAGAAAAAAATGATCAACATTTGACTTAGACCACCTAACCAAAGTTTATTTGCAGTATTTCAAGTTCAAAGCAAATTTTCAATAGCAGATTTCTAACAAAACATGTCAAGAACTCGTTTAAGATTTGAATTCAGTTCGTTTAAGACTCGAGTCAAACTCGTTAAAAAGTTTATTTAATTTAACGAGTTAAATTCGAGTTTGTATCATTTAAAGTTAAATTTGATAAAATTTTGATAACGTTAAATATTTTTAAATTTTAAAAAAATATATTAAAACTTAACTCGTTAAAAGTTCGATAAAAAATTAATTTAGGTAATTTGCTAAAGAATGTAATGTTAGAACAATCAACACCATTATGCTAGTACGGTCTTACTCTTCCCATTCTATACACCACTGGTTAAGTCGAACACTACAAAAGACATGCGTGCGAGTGGCGAAATGTAGGTCAAATTTTGCAGAGACGTGATAGTATATCGGCTAAGCCAGTAGCTGAACCCCAACCCGAAAAATTCCACTTGCAACTACATACACTACAGCCCTAGAGGGATTTGGATTAAAAAAAGAAAAAGTACAAGCCATTACATTAAATAAAATTATTTTTTTAAATTAGCTGAATTTAAATTTGATAAATTTCACTCGACTCAACTCGTTTAACAATTCTAATCATATTTTAAGACAGCTTGCCTAAACCTTCAACCTCTGACTAATTAAATGACAAAGATGAATTGTAAAGCAGATGATGAAGAGTATGTTGAGATGTATTAATCGATCGAATGGAGATTGGAGGGGACAATTTACACAAAGACAAGGAAAGAGGCCAAAGGTGAGTGGCCGTAGAGATTGGTAACACCGTGAAAAAGATAGAAAGCTACTTATTAAAATAGAATAATTTTTTTTTTAGGTCTATTTAAATTTCATAAATTTGATATAATTACTTGCTTTATTTATTTAATTATTTTATATTTATAATTTTTAATATATGTAGAAATGGTACTTTTAAAGTTATTTTTCTGAGTGTATTTAACTTCTTGTCGGGGTGGGGCCGCAGTGTCTCCCGCCTCTTGGGACAAATTTCCGACTCGGGGAGGAGGGGTGGCTCTGACCCACCTACTTTGGCTGACATACTCCCAGTGTCCCACGCCTCCCCCTTCATCCCTCCATCCTGCTCGGCTGGTTGGCCAGGACTCACAAAATCACACACCCCTCGGCCCACATTTATACACAATCTATCTTATCCCATGGGTTCTAGATATATTGCTCTCTCTCTCTCTCTCTCTCTCTATATATATATATACACACTTAAATTCAGGAAACTGCTACCACAAATAATTTATATACATTCATATTCAAATTTTGTATTTTTTTTTACGTATAACAGGACAGTCAATAGTAGCAATTTTTATACATAACTAAATCTCCTTAAAGCTCATGTTCACCAAATTATATTAATTCCACTAATGCTACTTCAATTCTAAAATTAAATATAATTATTTTATTTTTGTATATTTTAAAATTAAAAATATATTTATAGTTTAATATTATAAAATAAAACTCATAATTTGTTATTTCATTACAAATATAATTGAAATTTTATATCATATCTAACCATATAAAATTTATAATAATTATTTATTTTAAAATTATTATTCATTTAAAATATTTTAAGCTTTAAAAAAAATAAAATGGAGTATAGACGTATAATATAATATATAAAGAGTTGGAAACTTGAAAGAGACCCGACCCTGTTCATAAATCATAACTATTCAACCACGTGTCCAATAGATAAGTTTAATGGGCGATTCTTTTCTTTTTTGAACGGTCACATTACGTGTGAAAAATTCAAATTCTTTTTCATAAATCATAACAGTTTAACTATGTGTCCAATTGATAAGTTAGTGGACGATTATCAATCTTTTATTTTATTTTTTGTGGGTGATATTATTGTAAAATATTAAATTTAAAAATGTTTACAAATAAAAAAAAATTTAAAAATTAATTTTAACTACTAAAATAAAACCTCATTGGAAGTTAGTGGCTTTTAATGCAAAAATGACATGCACCATGATCGGCCATGGGCATCTAATATTTCACCATCACCTTGCCCAACTTTTTCCTTTTCTCTTTATTTTATTTTTCTTTATAACTCTAGGGTTACAACTACTTTTGTGGGTTCTAAAAGAATTATTTATTAATAATGTCCGGGAAAAGAAAAATGATGATTGATGTTCTTTTCGTGTAAGGCTGTTTCCGTTTTGTGGGGCCTTTCTTAAAAGAAAATAAATTGTTGGTAAAGTCAATTAATATACTCTTTATTTTATGAAACGTGTAACATTTTCTCTTTTTAAAAAATAATACTAATATAATTATTTAAATTATCCTTTCATTTTATTTCAAACATTCTATTTAATACGTAGCCCTGTAATTTTCACACATTTTAAAGAATAACGTAAAAGTAATTATCAAAATTATCATATTTTTTAATATTTATGAAAAAATTAATAATTTAATTATATTTTATGAGACTGGAGAAGTAAGTCTGTAATTTGGTATTTATTTCTTAGAAATCCATCATGTTCTTATGAAAATAATTTTATATCCCGTACCCTTATTTTATGCACTGAAAGATGAGCGAGTAGTTTCATATTCCTCCGTACATTTTATATTATAACATTTTTTTTAACGTTTTATCTTATTTGTAATATATTTAATTTAAAATTTTTAATAATATTATTTGTTTAAATTACTTTTATTTTATAATATGATCCTACCATTTTACTATTCTCCTATTTAAAATTATATTATCAAATATATTTTTTTAATTTCACATAAAACCAAACTATTGTGAATCAAATGGGACCAACCAATTACATAACCACAAAATTAAGAATTGAAGAATTTTATGATTGTCACATCCATGCACGCGGGCACCTTTAAATGCTTATAGTATTTTATTTTTGTTTTCATTTTTGTTTGATAACTTATTTGAGATTTAATTAATTTGAAATTGAATTTCGATCGAATGAGTGAATTTTCTTAATAATGTCTTTTATCGTACACAAAATCAAAACTCGAGATCTTGTATACATTAGACTGAGTTCTTTTCATTAGGCCCCAACATTTGTTGGTACCTTTAAATAATTATTAATTGTTTATTCAGTGTTGAAAACTTTCTGCTATTTAGGAATGTCCAAAAGGAAAGTGCACATTTAAAAATAGACTAATATTATTGGAGTATTAAACTTCATTCATTACATTTAAATAATTTGAGATTGATCTCGGCGATTAATTATATGTTCGAACTTAATATTTACATTTTTTTAGATGGATATACCAAAGCATAAAGTATAAACTGCAAGATATAGGTGTCATGAACGTGTTAATTTACACTATGAATTCTTATTGTCAATTAGTATAAAGTAAGTTGTTTGCATTTGAGTAATTTTATTATTTTTGTTTAATTTTCCAAATGAAAAATTATATAGAAAAAGTAGTTTTAAATATGTGAACATTAAATATAAACAATATTTTTAAAAAATAAAAAATTGTTATAATTGAAATGCATATTTTGCACAAGATAGTAATCTAGGAGAAAATAAAATAATAATATACCATTAATAGATTTACTCAAATATTTTGTTAACTATTTATGATAAAGGTAAAAAATAATTATTAAATATTCAACTTATCATTTTAATCAGGATGTAAAAAAAGATAATCTTAATATCAAAAAATAAAGAGAAAAAAGTAGATACAATATGAAATATCTTACAAAGTTCATTATAGTAAAAATGAGATTATATTGTAAGATAAAATGATATCATTATGCAAAAAACAGAAGCCAAAATTATGTTATTTTATTTAAAATATTGATTTAACAATGTATATCATAGTGTATGTAGTAAAGACCAAATATTTTTAACATGTTATGAAATTTATTTATTTTTAACAGTATGGTATTTTTGGGGATAAAATAAATTGTAGGGTACTAAATGCAAATATTGGTTTCCGACAAAAAGAATGTTAGCGTTAAAGCTAAGGAATAATTGTTCCCGTACCGTACGCCGCAAAGTATTTGTGGATCCCACAATAGAATACGTGTGGACCTTACTAATATTCTTCGGACGACTTTTGATATGCACTAAAACTCAAATGGTCAATAATTATTGGTGTAAGAACCCAATATTTTTAACATGTTATGAAATTAACAGTATGGTAATTTAGGGATAAAATAAATTATAAGGTGCTAAATACAAATATTGGTTTTTGAAAAAAAGAATGTCAATGTTAAAGTTAGGGAATATTTGTTTCCGTACTGTGCGCCGCAAAATATTTGTGAACTCCACAACGAAAAACGTGTGGATCCCACTAATATTCGTCGGATGACTTTTGAGATGCCGTAAAACTGGTCAATAATTATTAGCTTGTTACTTTCTACTATATTATTACTCCGACAAAAATTGCAACAGTAATATAAATAATTATGTATAGATATATATGTATACTTGATGTTGATGTATTATAAATAATTTTTTACGATCAGTGTCAGCAATTATCAAGTATACTAATATTATTTTAGAGTATGGTATAGCTGGATATA
>JAUMHB010097943.1:0-10496 GCA_032359685.1 Pittosporum tobira
TATATATATAGAGAGAGAGAGAGAGAGAGAGAGAGAGAGAGAAAGAGAGAGAGAGAGAATTTCAGCTATATATTATAAAATGATAAATTAAAAATATGATAGACATTTTATAATATAAAAATAGAAATGTATCTCTCATTTTACACCTTATTAAAAAGGAAAGAGGGTAATAATATTTTATTTTCTACCTAATAGTATTTTATAAGTGCCAAACTGCACCATGTGATTTACACTTTCATTTCAGAATAGACATTTATTCAGATGATTTTTTTGACATAAAAATGTAATTCTTGAAATGCGGTTTACGCTTTAAAGCATTGAATATAATTAATGGGTACAAAATGAATCTTACACTATTTTTATAATAAATTTAGTCTAATTTGTAATATTATGAAAAAGCTGCCAAGCCATGTAAAAAGAAATATTTCTTGAAATTTAAATAGACAGCAGAGAAACCTAAATTTCTCTCTTATGGGCCGACGACCCACAGCCCAAAACTATGCTCATTGTCCCATGTTGTTCCGGAATTCCAGAAGATTTTTTTAGGAGTGTGTGTGTCAACTTTTCAGAACTCCCTGACTTATGTGTGGTGTATAATCTTCCAACTCGCGAGGAGTGAATATATGTATCTCGAATGATCAATTGGTTGTAATAAATAATTACCCATTTTTATTTTCTGTACTTTTGTTATTGCGTTTTATATAGCTTCAAGTTTTTAGCTCAAGAAAATGGAATTTTGCTGTTACAGTTCCATCAGCCCGTCTTCCTCCTCATCCTTCTCCATTCTCAACTTTCAGGTACTATTACTCATTTATCCTTCATACCTATTTCCATTTATCCATGCCCATAAGTGATAAATGTTTGTACCTGTCAATAAATTATAAATAAATATTGTTATAATTATAGATTTAATAGTCAGGTATTACTGTTGTTCTGATTAATGTTTATGTTATCTTGCCTAGTGAATATCCCAGTATAGTTTTGCTTCCACTTGTGCAAATTTGTTGTATGTAATGATTTGGATTGTTCTAGTTTTGCTTTCGCTTTCAAATTTGCTGACAAAGCGGTAAGTTTCACAAAATATGGGGGTGTACGATTGCTTTTATCTTGGTTCATCATATTTAATTATTCATAATTGGAGCTTCAATTGAATAGAGGATGATGAGCTTCCAATTTGTAAAATCAGTGAAAATGGAGATATGTTTTCGAAGAAGGCAATTGTTCGGTTGGCTATATGTTCGATTTTTATTAATCCAGAAGTGGTATTCCAGAATGGTACTTTGCCAAGATAAAATAGATTCTATTCATAATTTCTCACTTTCCAGGTAAGGAGAGTAAAATCCGGCAAAGGAGATTCAATCTTGCTGAAAAAGGAGCTTAGATACCCCACCAGGCATGCTAATATGTAGTGAACTGTAAGTTATATAATAAGTGAATTTACATATAAGGAGCTAAGAGTTAGAGTTCCATCGTTCTTCTGGAGTTCCCTCGCTAAGAGTTCTAGTTCAATCATTCTAGTTAGGAGTTTTAGTTAATAGTACCCCTTAAAGGGGTACTGATCTATGAGTTAATTGACGAGCTGCTCTTTTTGGTTGAGTTCCACCATTATTATATGGCAAATTTCCCAGCATAAAAACAGCAGAAAACAGCTCAATTGCGAGCTTGTGGATCGTCTAGAAGTGGGAAAAACGGCATTAGCTGTTGGGAGATAGCTACCTTTCCTTACTCTCCCTTTGCCGTAAAGCTAAGACATAACTCAGCTAGGACCATGCCTAAGAAACCATAGGACTGGCCCCAATATTATTGTCTTTGTATGACAAAGTAAAGATACTAATAATGTGTTTCAATTATGGTATGCATTTAGTGGAAAGTTTTGTAAACATGCTATTAAATTTGTATATTTACTTGCTCCTATATTGCTCATTGTGTTTGTATCCCGACGAATCCCCAATTCAAATTCAGGGATACAGAAATCGGCGCCTGGTGTGTATCCCCAAGTATCCCCCAAGCACCCAAGAACTTAGTGCGGGGGTATGGGGATGTTGCACCAAAGTGAGGCATCCGTGCTTCATAGTTTTGGGTCCAACATACATATAACATGTTTCCATGTTATTTTTCCATTTTCCACATCATTTTAAGTCTTATTTATAGAATCCATCAATCCCTTTGGATGTTTGCAAAAAGTCCTACAATCTTTTTAATAAATGGGTGGTATTGTTTAGGATTTTTTTTTCACGCTTCGTTATCTACTCAATTGGTATTTCAGGGTGTTTCATTGTCTGCTGATAGAAGATTTTGTAGGACTGTGACCGGTCCTCGGTTACATTCTTCTTCACTTGATAAACCATTTCTTCAGCTTAAGGACAACTTTCAACCCTTAATTTACAGGCGAAGCCCTTCCTATCTCTCTTTGAGATCGTTTAAGAGGACCATATCTGCCCAAGATGGAAAGCAAGGTTGGGATTTTGGCAGATTTATAAAAACTTTATACTTTTTTAATGGGCCTCCATCTCCTGCTAAGGTTGGTGTTATTGCCAATCTTGTTCCATTTTGATTTGTAATCTTGTTCCATTTTGATCTGTGATCTTGTTCTTTATAATAAATATTTCTTCTTGTATTAAAAAAAAAAAAAAAAGAAGAAGAAATTCTTGCTTATGCTTCATCTGACATGCATTTGTTTTTCTAATGAAAAAAAATTGAAGTTCTTTGATTTTCTAGTTGAGAAACTGTCTGGTCCATCACCTAGTGAACCAGTAAAGTCGATGGACACTTCTGGGATCGTCTTGGTGGCTGGTGCAACCGGTGGTGTTGGCAGAAGAGTTGTGGATGTTCTACGGAAAAAAGGATTGCCAGTTCGAGTTTTGGTAATTGATCAAAACTTTTGTATGTGGTACTTCTATAGTTTTAAACTGGGAGCTTTATCACGTTAAATTATTTACAAAGTATGGGGAACTAGTGTATTGTTTTATATACTCGTTTATAATTTTTTTGAACTATACTTATTTATTTCTTGATGTGCCTTTTTGTATTTGTTTCATGATTTTTTTTGATCTCATATGAAGCTTTTTCCAGGTCAGAAATGAAGAGAAGGCCAGAAGAATGCTAGGTCCCGATGTTGACATGGTGAGCTAGCTTCCTTTGTACTTGTGGACCATGGAATGGGCTAGAATTTGAACATCAATTTAACTGTTGCTTCATTGAATTACCAAGGGAAAAAAGATCTGGTGGAATGAATTTGAATATAGCCTGATGTTATTTTGGCTTTTGTCAAGGGAGGGGAAATTTTTGTTTGATCACCTCGTGTTTCTAATGACAAGCTTCTTTGCACAAAAAATGTTAGATTGTTGGAGATATCACCAAGGCTAGCACTCTACTTCCTGAGTACTTCAAAGGAGTGAAGAAAGTTATTAATGCTGTTTCAGTCATTGTCGGCCCGAAGGAAGGAGACTCTCCTGACAGAGCTAAATACAGTCAAGTACGCATAATCATAGTTATCAATTGATGAAATTTCTCAAAATTATCATGTTTATAAACTAACGTTTGTGCATCAAAAAGAATCCCATACTTTTTATCCAGTTATTGTGTATGATTTTACATTTGTGGGTATGTATTGTTTTGCTCCATGCCGTTTTATTTCTCTTTTCTTCCTCCCTTAATATTTAAATATGGTCTTTTACAGGGAATCAAGTTCTTCGAACCAGAGGTGCTCCGTTAAATGCCTAGCAACTATATTTGGAATCATATTCGCATTTCATTACATTTGCGTGTGGCACTTATATTCATTTGGTGAACATCATTATCAATTCATGTTTTATTTCATTGATGGAAGCAGATAAAAGGTGATTCACCTGAAATGGTTGAGTACGTTGGTATACAAAATCTGCTCAATGCCGTAAAGGGTAGTGTCGCACTTCGAAGTGGAAAACTAGTGTATGGATTTGAAGGTATGCTAATACAGTGAAAGTTCCCCTTACTACCCGTTTTGTCTCATTATAGCGTACCCCTTTGGCATCTGATTGATCTCCTTATATGATGACATGACCATCTAGCAGGAAGTTTAAGCTAAAGGAAATTAAAGGGAAGTAGGTGGAAATACGTATAAATATGTCTTCTAAATTGAATTTACAATTGCAAAATGAGTGTCTGATTTTGGAAATTTGCTGTTTTTCTTAATTTTCCTGTTCCTTATGTTTATATAAACACTTAATAGTTATATACTCCATCCATCCCATAATATAAGCAGCACTTCCCTTTTTGGGATGTCCCATAATATAATCAACAGTCCTTTCTTAGTTTATTAGTCCAAATGACCAAGTTAGCACTATTTGTCTCCCATGATTTGACATTCAAAAGTATAAATTGTCCCCCATCATTACAACCAATTCAAAATTTGGATTCATTTCCAAAAATTGTATATGGGTACTTTAGGTATTTAATCAAGAGTCAACACAAATTCTTAATATGCGTGAAAAGTCCACCGTTACTTATGTTATAGGATGGAGGGAGTAACTTATATACAACTAAAGGAAAATACTAATAACAGTAAGATCAATTTATTCTAATGTAGTCGAGTTTAATGAATTTTAGTGCATAATCAAGAATAGGGGGATTACCATGCTCAACAAGTGAAGAGCATCAATAAAGATAATGTACTTCTTGATAACGAGCAAGCATGCCATGATCTTGAACAAACCTCTAAAGATATGGATATTTGAAATGAACAAGTGATTCTTCCAACTTAACCAATCAAAAAGTGAAGAAGAGATTGTTCCAACTTAATTTTCTTCTCGTGTTTGGATCAACTTGATCTCTTCAAACTGTGCAGGTGATTCATCTAGAGATCTTCTTTGGGGTGCTTTAGATGATGTTGTGATGGGAGGTGTTAGTGAAAGTACATTCCGTATAGATCCAACAGGTGGTGAAAATGGTGGATCTACGGGGCTCTTCACAGGTTTGTTTCTTCTCATACACTTACAACTACACCTATAATCTTTTATTTACACCCTTATGAATATGGTTTTGCACAACTTGAAATTGAATAAAAATTTACGTACTCCAATATTATTATATGCTCTTATCATTCGTATTGTTAGATTATTGAATAAATTATCAAAACACATCATATTTGGAGTGATCTCATATAAAAGTATGAGATCAAAATCATATGTACTTACCATAGATATTTAGTAAAATGATATCTACACTCCCCAAAATACTAGCTACAATACCTTTTACCAACAAATGACATAAAGATCCCTCATATGTAGGAAACATTTTTACCACATATGCTTCATCATATTTAATATATGGATATTTAAGTCATTTGCTTGGTAAAAGGGAGTGTAGATAGTTTAGTTAGTTTTTTTTTTGTGTGTGTGCGTATTTTGTTGTTGTTGTTGTTGTGTGTGTGTATTAATTTGAATTTTGAAAATGTTCTAAATCGACTTTTCAAAGTCAATAATGTTCTTATATTTTGGAACGGGGGTAGGATAATTTATGAGGAACAACTGTAATCCTATGGAAATCAGGGAAGCTAATTGCTCATTATTAATCACTTCTTTATTTTTGTATTCTCTTCAGGTGTAGTTTCAACTGCAAATAATGGGGGCTTTACTAGTATAAGGACTAAGGTGAGTTTATTTTTTCCTAGTAAGCCATAGATTCTTTACTTTATCTGATATGATAGTGGTTATGTTGTCAATTATCTCTAGTAGTGAAACATAAATCTCTTCTGTGAAGTTAAATTCTTTATGTTGATTGGCATATAATAGGGTATAAGTCTGTGAGGTTAGCTCTGCGTCTAATGTCAAATATTGGAGACAAATGTCATCATCATAATTCTGAGTTTATTTTCATAGTTCTTTTTTTAACTTATTTTTATTTTTTAAAATTTTTTATTGAGCGAGGTGTGGGAAATGGTGTCTATCCAGTCTGGAGAATGTATTGATGCTCTTCTACATGAAAAGAATGCAATGATAACATTTTCTTGGAATATTCAGTTTCATATTTAGATTAGGGAAAAATTCACTGTCACTATTGAAGAAGGAATTTTATTATTTATCTTTACTCACCTTCTTTATTTTCAGAATTTCACAATACCTGAAGATCTTTCTGCATATGATGGGTTTGAGCTGTGGGTTAAGGGTGATGGCCGCCGCTATAAATTCATTGTTCGCACTAGCCATGATTGGGATACAGTGGGTTACACATCTGGCTTTAACACCGTAGAAGGCCAATGGCAGTCTGTAAGTGACATAATGATGACATGATCAATGAAATTTATTTAATAATCTATTCTCAACCTTTTATTTGTTACTCTTAGGTTCGTGTGCCATTTTCTTCTTTGAGGCCTATATTTCGAGCACGAACTGTATCCGATGCTCTGCCCTTTGACCCAAGTCAAATCATTTCATTGCAGGCATGCTTCTAGGAATACTTCGGTCGTCTTTTATTTTCACTTCTTGATTTTTTTATGTGCATTTTCTTATGAGATGCTATTTTTTTACAGCTAATGTTCAGTAAGTTCGAATATGATGGGAAATTGAATCCAACATTTGTAGAAGGTCCATTTCAGCTTCCGATATCAACTATAAGAGCATATATAAAGGAGCCCATCACTCCCAGGTTAATATCTCTACTCTTTGTTGAATTAATTCGTGGTATGATGATTCACACAATTAATATACAGTGTTGAATTCATGTTCTGTGCTAAATATAGTTGTTTTAAAAAAATAAAAGTAATGTTAAATACCAAATTGGTGCTTAGGTTTGTGCATGTGGGCTCCGCTGGGGTTACCAGAATTGACAGACCTGGGCTTGACTTGAGCAGACAACCTCCAGCTGTTCGGATGAATAAGGAATTGGGATTTATCCTCACCTACAAATTGAAGGTTTCATCATACTCTGTCTATGCATTCTATTATGCGATTATATGAAGGATCTTAATTTACTTAATCCATGATTGTCGATTAGCGCAGTCCATTGGCTGAAAATGTCAACCATCCGTAAACTAAATTTTAATGTCCTATGCTGTAGTTTAGCTATGATCATCAGGTTGAGATTAATCTCACATTGAATTGAACAATATCACGCTTTGCTAATTATATTTATCGGTTCACTATTAGTTTTGGTTTTCCTATTTTCGTTGGTTATGTAACAGGGGGAGGATTTGATAAGGGAAAGTGGAATTCCATATACAATTATCAGGCCTTGTGCGTTGACCGAGGAGCCGGCAGGAGCTGATCTAATTTTTGAGCAAGGAGACAATATAACGGTATTTATTATTTTAATTTAAACAAAGAAGAAAACTAATGTGACGTGTCAGTTTGCACTTTGGAGCTGATAGGATGAAGTTCCAGTTCCTCATTCTGAAGGTTTTCATCTCTGACTTTTGCAGGGGAAGATATCAAGGGCAGAGGTTGCGCTAATATGTGTTGCTGCTTTGGAAAGCGCAAATGCATGTGACAAGACGTTTGAGGTGATTATTCTATTTCAAAAATTCAGTTTAGTGTGGCCTTTATTTATTTATTTATTTAATTTGAAGCTACGAACCATTATAAGAAGATCCTGTTACTTATCCTCACTTTTATTGCAGGTTAAGAGTGTGATTCCGTTTAGTGAGCCATTCACATTGGACCCAGAAAACCCTCCACCCGAGAAAGATTATGACGTATATTTCAAAACTTTGAAAGAAGGCATCACAGGGAAAGGTGTGGAAAGAAGTCCTGTTCCTGTCTAATGGCTATGCATGGTAAGTCAAATTTCAGATTTTGTACTTTGGATATAATAATGACGATCCTGATACACTCGACTTTTGTTTGGTAATTTTTACAATTTAGAAAGTTAATATGTACTATTTTAATGAGAAGCGTCATACAAGGTGCTAGTACATGTTTGGAATGAGCTGCAACAAATTCTTTATTCGTTTTTGGTTTTGCTTGCAGTACCTTGATGTTGTGCGAAGGATCAACATGTACGCAAGATGTATGTTTGTTCCTCTAAGGCCAATAGATGAAAACTTTTTCGGCTGTGGGAGAGGCTCTTTGATGAGAAGTTTGGGAAACATGTATACATTTTTACGATGGGCATTTGGGGTACTTGGTGACCTATATTAGACATTCATGTTCTAATCTTAGTATAACTGAAAATACACTTGAAAATTTGTGTATAATATACTTATATGTCAATGTATTTGTAAGTAATGTACTGTTAACAATTATGAGAAGCTGACTGTCTTCTTGGTAGAATGAAAAGTTCTCGTTTTAACTACATATGGTAGTGTAATCCAACTAGATTGGGATAAAAGACGCATTGAGTTCAATAATAAAAATTTGAATAATATGATATGATATTATACTCTCCCAAGATCAGAAGTTGGCCCAATGGTAGCTGTTCAACGGCTCATGCCATTTGACATGAGCTTGAATTTTACCCCCTCCCCAAATAAATTGTAAAATCTCTTGGAAAAGCATTGAACATTTTCAATGGCAAGTAATTGGGAATTTAACAGAGCAACAAAAGAAAGAAGTCGTCTTGTGTATTATTAATCAAAACCTGCCGTAATGATCACGCGCATTATTATGCAGATACACGCCAACAGTCTTGATGGAATTACATCATGAAAGTACAACTCTACCCGTACCCTATCTGCAGGTATATTGTTAACATCCCGCAGGCTTAAGTGAGTTTTTAAGACTCCAAACCCGGATAAGTGCTTACATTATACTAAGGGCCTTAGTAGGCATGCTGGTTGGCTTCTCGTAGTAAGGTAATCAGGAGAAATCAATTCTTATTGCAACTTTTTCATGAACTAATTGAGAGTCTACTTCAATGTGCTTGGTATCTCTTATGAAAAACTGGGTTAGAAGCAATGTATATAACAACTTGATTACACAAAACAAAGTTATCGGAGTGATATCAAGAACCCGAAAGTCCTTGAGCAAAGATACTAGCCATGTGAGTCCACAACATCTGTCAGCCATCGTTCTGCACTCGGCTTTCTGCTGAGGATCCAGAGACAATTGGTTGTCTTTTATACTTGCATGAGATCAATGAGTTCCGCCAGTGATAGATCTTCTTGTAAGTTTGCAAGCCCCCAATTGGCATTCAAGGAAATAGAAGTAGACATTAAGTCCTTGACCTACTGCCCCCTTTAGAATGATGAGGGGATTTAGAAAGTACATCAGTGGTTGGAGTTGGAAGAAGAGGAAGGAGGAGAAGTATCATACGACTTAGTCCCCCTTGTAGTTTACCAATCCCTTTCATCTTTTTCAAGATATCTAGCAGAAAGAAGATTAAATTTAAAAGATGGAATGGCATAGAACATTGGTCAATTCAAGACTCTTATTTAACTTGAGTGATTACAATACGAAAGTACTCTCACAATTTGTATAGATATATTGTTAACAACTATCAAATTATCGACATAAGTCCAAAACGCCATAGATTTTGAAAGTATTTATGATAGCGAGTGTATGACAATACCTTTAATATATTTTCAAATACACAATGTAGGATGTGACATGGGATGCGAACACTTTCTCAACGTCTTCCACATTTTCTTGAAAACTTTCGAAATTGGACTTTTTTTTTTGGTGAGTACTCTCGAACTTGGACTTTGTCTGCTGAAGATGGTGGTTTGAAGTCAAACATCCCAGCTGGGTAGTTTTGTTGCCGCTTGCCACTTTAGGACTTTCTTACAGGAAAACTTGGACTATGTACCCACAGGACATTCCATTATTACAGTACATCGGCAGTACAAAAAATCAAGAATCTTGAATCAACATCCAAGCTTCAGTTTCTCTTTGGAGAGCACCAAAATGCCTGCGCAGCAAAGATTTTAAATCATTATTGCTTAAAATTATGTAAAAGTAAACATAAATAAACTAGAGTTCCTATCTCTAGCTATACGTACATTGAAACAAACTTTGTATCTTCGTCTTTGACGCGCTCCCATCACATTTTGCAGTTTCTGAAGCATGTCATGTTCAGATATAATGTTTCCGGATGAGCTCAAGAACACGTTGCGTTGGACCGGAGGAGACCACAACCCGCTTTGCCAATAATTAATCAAAACCGGTTATTTCCGATGATTATGAGACATCACAAAACTTGTTCAAGAGTCGGCTCTATGTGGACATCGACACGAACTGAACTCTAACAGGAGAAGCATCTGCAGGGAAAACTGAGATTTCTGAGATGTACATTGAATTTCTATTTTTCAAGAAATCGATTATATGATTTGTACAATAAAATAAAATATTATTATGATACAAATGGAAAGAATAGATAAGTGTTATTATTATTATTATTATTCTGAAACAGAGAACATCAAATCCTTTTATAGTATGAGTTATAACTTTATCCTAATTTCAAAAAGAGTAATAACTTGATAAGAACAGTAACTTTAAGAGTAACAATTTGATAAGAACAGTAACTTGATAAATGATAACTAAGAAATATCTTTGACTTGATCAGCATCAGTAGGATTAACATCC
>JAUMHB010097965.1:0-10494 GCA_032359685.1 Pittosporum tobira
AGTTGTGTAGAGAGAGTTGTATAATATTTTTTTTATAATAGGTTGTATCATATTATAACCTTGTGTACTTTAAAGTCATTTGTATTTGTAAGTTATAAAATTAATAATAAATTGGCAACTTAAGTCAGGGTGTGGATGCCCAGATTTGGGGGTGTCACACCTACTTTATCGGGTCGCGGGTGAAGACAAAAAATCTACAAATACCGCATCACCTGCACAGATGAAAAAAAAAACCCCGCTCTGAACACAAAAGAACCAATACTATGCAAAAATACCGGTAAACTCGCAGGAACAAAACCTCTCTCAAAATACACTGTTAAACCCCACCCTCTCCTACTTAACATTCAGATTACCACATTAATCTCAACTAACTTAAGCATCGGAGAGGGAAACGAGAGAACAAACCCCCTCGTGTTGCCTGTGTTGCCCGTGTTTCAGGTGAACTTGCTCCCGCCAACGTGTGCCCAGCTGAAAACAAGAGTTGAACATGATCAAATGTCGAAGTGGTCACAATATAGGTATAACAATAGTAACTGAAAAATCAGATAACAACATTAATAACTGTTGAAATCTCAAAATCTCCTACGTACTACTAAGTTCTGCACATACTTAGAAGGCAAGGAAACATCCAATTATCCAATCTTTCTCAAAGCCCCCACGCCCTCTCCCACCACTGCCTCAACTGCCACAGCCACTGCCACCACCACAACCGCCGCAACCATAGCCGCCACCATGATGACCATGATGACCACCGCCACCAAAACTGCTTCCAAGTATCACCATAGAAAAGTTGCTTGACGCACGAGAACCAGATCCATGACGAATCTTCATAGCAATAGTCTTCTTCTTGGTACCGGTCGCGTCGTTTTGATCACCTGATACGCAACAACTACCGCACAAGTTACCCAGAATTAAAAACAATTTTATAAAGAAAAACACTTGGAAGTTTAAAATTAAACTGCAAAATAATCGAAGATTAATGCGGTAGCGACTGCATATATTTATATAAATAACGTCCAAATCGTTCCCGGGTTTCCTTCTCGTAAAAGATTTTGATATTGAAAAAAATAAAAGTCGGTGTTTGATCGTCCTATTCGAAACTAAGAAGGTAACAGTTGCCTGTTGGTCAAGCAACTCTAACCTTTTTAGGAGTAATTAATAAATTTCTATTATCTTCCCCACGTGAGAAAAGATATTCCTAATTTATATTCATTAGATTAGATATATCTTATGTTACTTTCATACATTTCAAAATTACAATTAAATTTTTATTTTAATGTCATAAAATATTATAATATTGTTAATTTATTATTTTTACATCATTTTTTGAAAAAATAAAATTTTACATCATAAACTAAGAAGTTTTGGAACAAATGCTGAATTAAAACACTTTGATAGAGAAATGTGTTATTTTATTGAGCATATAATATCATCTCAATGTCAAAGGTTTATTAATTGTCAGAAATGTATTATATATTTCAGCACTGAGATTTAACCTCTTGATTGATTTTAATCTCTTTTTTTTACTTTTGTTTAATTTGTTTTCTAAAATTCCCTTTTATACAGCTGTGATCGAGGATAATATATGAGCAAGGTCACTTATATATATTTCATTTTATTTAAAATACAATATGATTTTAACACTAATGTTATGTTTGGTTTTCATTTCTTAAACGAAAGGAATAGAATGAGTTTTTATATTGAAATTAACTAGCGGTTAGAATAAAATTTATTGTTAGTCCCAAAATTTTAGTTGAAAATAAAGAAAATGAGATAATGAGAAATGAATGTTTATTTATCTTGGAGGAGGTGAGTTTCATTCATTTTATTATTTTTTTAATTTTTAACTTAAATTATAGTTGTACCTAACAATTTTATTTCAATCATTATTTAATTTTAATATAAAATTTTATTCTATTTTTTTATCACAAAGAATGAAAATTAGAAGCAAAATAAGATTTACTTTCTCAAATTTAAAATAGAGTGTTTTAATGTTGAGACGTAACTTTTTAATTAGGGTTAATGGGCTATTTTATATTTGACAGGGTGATGTATGGCAACAAAGAATATTCCATGACGAGGGAATCTACTAGGATTGGTCAGCGGCGGCGGGAAACATTTCCGTTATTTTACCGTTATGTTATATTGCCTCTGTCCATAAAAAATTGCATGCTTTGAATTTTTTAATTAAATTAATTATTTTTTGAATTAAAATTATAACTAATTTATACATAGATAAACGCCGAAACTATAATCATTAGAAATTACATCAAATATACTTCTATATCTGACTTCGCTTATTTAAATATCTAAATATATAAGGTTAATTATTAGTTTGAAATTTGGTCAATTTGACTAAAAAAATTCAAACTATACCACTTTTTATGGAAAAAAATGAATAGTTACTTTTTAAGTATCTTAGTTTTTATAAAATCATTATTTTTCAAAATTCTAGAATCAATCTTTAAAATTTTGAAATTCTAAATTATCATGAGTTATTCCATTCTTAGTCTATACAATTGTGAATATTTTATATATTATTTTAAAAAAAAATATTCGTTAAAACTTTTGTTGTTTTCAATTATATAATAAATTATATTTTCTCTGTTTCATATTAAATATTCTTGTTTCAATTAAATGTTTACATTTTTATTTTGGTATACTCCAAATTAAAAGTCTACTTTCATTATTTGTAGTAACTTTAAGTCATTGATAGAGACCAACCCAAAATTAGGGTCAATGCATTTCTCAAATCCCAATTAAAGCATCATAATATTGATACATGTGGATCAGGCATGTTGATGTCATCTGATTCCATTTGACCTCTTTAAACGACTTGGTCGGAGATCTCCTCTTGAAGCCACAATGAACAACCGAATTAGAGTTTTCTCCGAATGGCCTACTTGGATGACCGGTTAAAGTTTTCTTGTCTGATCTCCCGAACAGTCTACACAGCTTGCAGACCATTGGGGAAATCGGCCATTAACTGTGAACCTGAGCCTGCTATATTTCCTGCCACAATTCTAGAATTAGACCTGCATGCAGAGGAGCCTTACAGCCCAATGGACATACATGTGACCTAATAAACACTCATTGGGCCAATAGGCCCAAAGAGACATGTTTATTCAAATAGGACCCACGACTCCTTTATCCTCGACTTACATGTCAAGATGAAACCCTTATAAATACTCTCTCATTATTACGATAAAGGGGACAGATACACACATTAAGACTCACTCTTTCTTATTAAACTTATTGTTAATGTCATTATCCTTGATCACTAACTTAAGTATCGAAGAGGGGAACGAGATTATAGCCCCTCGTGTTTTCTATGTTTCAGGTTGACCAATCCAAGGACTTTTAGTTCGATCCAACAAGTGTCGAAAGGGTTAGGTCAAAGACAGTCAACATGCATCAACAATTAGTGTAGACCATTTGGTTGATCGGACGAGAAAGCTTTACCCGGTCGTCCAAGTAGGCCATTCGGAGAAAATTCCAGCTCAGACGTTCGTTGTGGCTTCAAGAGGAGATCTCCAACCAAATCGTTTGAAGAGGACAGATGAAATCAGATGACAACACGTGTTCCTGGGCGGGGACCCAAAATGTCTTATCCACGTGTACCAATATTTTGATACCCTAATTAGGGTTTGAGAAGTGGTTGACCCTAATTTTGGGGTAGTCTCTATCAGTCATATTCTTCCAATTATATATTTCATAGTTTTTTGTCAAGTTGTCACTAAAATTATGAAATAAATTAAAAAATTAATGAAATAATTGTCCACTGCCTAGAGGGAAAAGTAGTTGATAATATTAATTGGAGAAAGAAAGAGAGGAAAGAGAAAGAATTTATAGTTTGGAATAACTTATTATAGATGATTATGATTTATTTTCAAAATTAAATTATCTTTAAAATATTTATTTTATTTTATTTTAAAAATAATAATAAGTCGAGTACGTCAGTATTTTTAGCTTATTTCAAAATTTTGGTCAGCGAAATTATAATTTGGTACAATTAATGATTGATTGAAAAAAAATACAAATACAAATTTGGAGCAAATTTTATTTCTTAAAGTGCATGTAAAAAGAAAAGATGACATTTATTATACAACGGAGAAAATATTAATTTTAAATTTTGGGATTTTGTACTACTATATTAAAAAAAATGAACTCATTTTCTTATGTTCCTCAAAAAAAAAAAACTCATTTCGCTTGAATTTTTTTTGTCAATAGATCATTTTTTGAATTAAAAAATAATATTATTCCTTACATAATTTTTTAAAGTCTTCTTTAATTTTTCCTCCAATTAAAAGAGGTAAAATATGGAGAAAAAGAGTTGGTGATTATTTATTCTAAGGCAAGTGGCGATTTTATTTTCTTGTTATCGGACTTTGACATGGTGGTGTATGGCAACAAAGGAACCCTGGCTAAATATTCGACAGCGAGTAAGAATCTTGTACCGCATATTGGCTACTGGTAGTATGAAAGGTCAGCGGCGGCGGGAAACACTTTCCTTATTTTTTCCTTCTCTTTTTGTACTCGTTCCGTCTCAAAAATATTATAATAATATTTTATAGAGTTTAAAAAATTTATTTGATATTATAATTTAAAAAGAAGAATAGTGATTGAAGTGATGGGGTATATTATTGATATTATAGTTTTAAATAAGAGAATAATAATTAAAGTAGTTGACCATATTTAATAAAATAAGAGTAATTTAAACAATTTATATTATTAAACTTTCCAAACAGAGAAGTTACAATTTTTATGGAACGTCTAAAAAAAAGCAAGTGTTGCAATTTTTATGAGACTGTGGGAGTATCCATTTATAAATTGAAGTTAATTTTTAAAATATTAAATACTAAAATTTTATAAGAATTTATTTATTTTTATTTTTAAGATTTTATAAATTGACTTCTAAAGTTAAGAAAGAAACTAATTATATGGAACATGTGGAGTAATATATATTTTATATATCTCATTTATTTATTTATATTTTCATCCTTACTTATCTTTCTATTGTTTTTTATTAGCATTCATTTTCCATATTTATAATTAATTTGACGATAAATAAATAGTTGAGTTAAGTTATACTCATAGAAAAAGAAAACATAATCAATGCAGATTACATCACATATTTGTAATTATTTAAAAGCTTATGATTGATTGTTTTATGCCTGATGTAATCTGCTGGTTAATGGAACGGTGGATTTAGATTTCGGCTTGAGGTTACAAAGGAATTCTGAAATCATACATAACAATGTAGCGCTTATTAATTAGACTCACTTGATGGCCCACGAATATTTAGAGCAACCCATTTGGATTTAATTATCTTTCATATTACAAAAAAAAAAATAAGAAATATATATATATATATATATATATATTTGTGATAAATTTCTATTATCTGCCCCACGTGAGAAAAGACATTCCTAATTTATATTCATTAGATTAGACATACGTTATTCTACTTTCAAACGTTTCAAAATTACAATTAAATTTTATTTTTTAATATCATAAAATATTATGATATTTTTAATTTGTCAATTTTTATATCTATTCTTTTAAAATAAAATTTTACGTTATTTTCTTAAAGAAATATTTTGAAAACACCTTTTATTTATGTAAAATTGTAAGGAAATATATATTTTTTTAAATTATCGCTTTTTTAGTTTTGGAATAAATGATGAATTAAAACACCAACGTGAATAAAATTCTGAAAGAGAAATGTGTCGTTTTATTGAGCATATAATATCATCTTAGTGTTATAGATTTATTGTCAATTTCAGTTCTGAGATTTAACCTCTTGATCGATTTTACTCTTTTTTTATTTTTATTTAATTTGTTTTCTAAAACTCCCTTTTAATGTTGAAGCAACTTATTTCAAATGCAAACGCAGTAGCATTTTAGGTCCAAGCGCACCAATCGCTGCAAACGTTGAAACATTAGATGCTTGAAACATTAGATGCTGAGATTCTATAAACCGATAATAGCACGACAGGTTTTCAAATGGTATATATGTATTAACAAGAATGACAGCTGAACACACTAATAACATCTAAAGACGAGTCTCAAAAGAAACTATGGACTTTCCAACTCTAGCCCAAACTAACATGAGAGTTCTTAACAACAATGAGGGTCCAATCTTTTAATAAACTACAAATTATATAAGGCAAAAGATTGTATATGTTCTAGTGCAAATAAAGTTGCAAACATTTACAACCAGGTAGTTATCTGCATTCATTAAAAGCCTGCTACTTGAGAATTTCCAGCATCCCAGACAAGAACGTCGCTCTCTGGAGTATTAAGAGCAAACCCAAATCCAGACAACGTGCCTGTGCATTACCTTCACAACAGACAGGATGTAACTTATCAGCGAACCATTTACAATAGTTACAACCACAATGAAATTAATTAATGATGATCCACCGTTATCAAAAATAAATAAAAATAAAAAATGATGTTCCAAATGCCTAAACATATTTTAATTCCAAGGCCCTGAGATTTTCTATACTTCTATGTTCAAGTAAGTTATAGACAATCATGAAAAGGAAAGACACACAATGACAAATTAATATTGGGCAAAATGTCCTACACCACCTGAAATTTGTCTTGGATTTTCTTCCAGAGGATTGAGAATGGGATGGTTAAAAATCATCGATATTTTTCTTTTAACATAAGCCATTGGACCACAAGACCTGCGCAACCAATCACCTTTTGGCATAAACACAGTCCAAGTGCGAGCCTCTTCATGGCAAAGTCACTTCATAGCTAAGTCAACCCTAGAGATCCTTTTAAAGGCAGTAGTCGTAAATTAATAAGTGTACCCTTGACCTGGCAGGGCCTAATTATATTAGCACTTAACCAGAATAGCCCCAGGTACAATTAGGAATTTTAACTTCCTTCCATAGAAATCATTTCCTTATACTTGACCGCTTTATTCCACAACTCAAATCTCCTCAAACTGCTAATACAATATACATACAAACTGCAATTTAATATCACAGAAACAGTGAGCTGTAGCTCACAAGCAGAACAGCCAGTCTAGTGCCGCTGCCGTTAATTAATGCTTTAAAAACATCACAACCTTTATTTTTTCCTTTGCCACGTTTCGGACCCTCCACTCCTACTTCGTTTTCAGTTTCAAATTTTTGGCTGACAAGAAATATTTTTAATTTGTTTGCAGCATGTACGCCCTTATCATATGTGTTTTATGAGAAATAAAAATGATTTTACCATGTAAGTAGCTTTAGGAAAAAACATAACTCTGCATACATTTTGACAACTGGTTTTCCAACAGCGTCGTAGGTTAGTCATAGAAATTTAGAAAATCATCTCAACATGGAGCCAAGCACCAACAGATTCCTAGTAAAGAAATTCGAGCACGCATAAATTCAAAAAATACAAGGAACGGTCAAAGGACGATATTTACCAATACTGGGGCCCACACTAAAGTTCACTATAATTGCGCCAAACTGCACGGAACTCCTCACGGAATGTGTTTAGACGAGCTTTCAGATTAGGTGTTCTAAAGCTTGCATGAATGATAGTGGCTGAGAGAGAGAAAGGTTAGGAAAAACAAAACTAGGATAAACAATTGTAGACATAAGGTTAACAAGAAATAACGTGACAATATCAAGAGAAAAGGGCAAGGTAATTATACCAAGAAGGCCAAAGGAGAATGCCCATAGAACAGTCAAGAGGCCGCAGGACACAAACCAGAGTATGAAACTCACTACATAATAATAATACAGACAAAATAACCAGTTAGCATCAAGTTCATCAAGTTTTCAGCTTTGAACAAGAAAATAGATTTTCAACAGATTGCTTTAGAGTTGAGACATACCAGAAGCGAAGACAAAGACAAACACCCAACGAGGCCGTCCACATATATATATTGATCTTTTAGCTGATGGTCGCCCTCGAATAACAGGCCTGGTAATTGTCAGACACTCACATAAGAAGCATCAACAAATGCTTTCCAAGAAACCAAAGGGAAAGCTGACTTACGTATGTGGAGGTCTCATTTTTGCTGCTAAATGCGGAGAGATTTGCCTCACAGTTCGTGTCACCTTTTCACTGAAAGTACCTGCAAAGCTGCAAGACCAGTCCTTAGCAAACATATAGGGGAAACTGATAGTAAAGAGTAAGCACAAAAACATTGGTTGCATTACATCTGGACGATGCACACCTAAAACGCATCCAGAACTCAACCTTATTTTTTCCAGTAACCGGCACAAAGAAAGGCAAAACAATAGCGCCCTGATTTTCCCGACTTCTTATTAGTACCTTAACTTCTTGAAATATATTTTCCGATATGTGAAAGTCACCTAACGCCCCGAGAGGATACAAAACAGTTGCATACTACAGTGCCAATTTTTTACCATCAAATTGTTCTTTACAACAAATCATAGGCATCCCGTTGAAAATTAACCAATTGAATCCAAAGCTGAACTAGATTCTTTCATCGAATAGAAATTTATCGAGCCATTTCAAATTCAGTCTGTTTCTTTTTCAGTACATATAATTCAAAAAAAAAAAAAAAAAAAGACTCGCCCTAAGAAGTGATCAAACAGTTCTGCAAGGAGATAGCAGAATACCAAATATCTTATCTAACTGTGTTTCTTATTCAGCACAGAAAGTGTTACCGCACCAAGGTGCAAAAACACATTAAATCCCAAAAAGGAAAAGGGGAACAAAGAACCCATGCTTACATAACTGTGAATTGATCTAAAAAGAAACACACTTGAAAGTGTTAATATTAGAAATTATAATAAATAATGCACAAGTATGCTTCAATGGAAATATCCCCATGAAATGGAAGGATGAGACTGGATAAACAGGAAAGGGAGGAAAAAGGAGAAAGAGGCTACAGATAGCCCCTCCATAAACACCATCTTCCTCCCTCCTTCAACTCAGGTAATGCACTTGTCCCATAAGTTAGAGGATCAAGAAGGAAGGAAACTGGCTACTAGTTTTACCGATGTAAAATAGCATAAAACTATCTCACCTGTCAAAACTGCAATTTCAGGAGGGTTCCCTTTCCCAGAGATTGCCAATATACATTGGTTTCCTTATTCCTTTCTTTTTTTTTTTTTTGGTAAGTACACTTTTGTTTCCTTTTTCCTTTTTTTTTTAATTTATTTATTGATAAGTATACTTTGTTTCCTTTTTACCCCACGTCCTATCTAATTTCCTTCACTTATTTCTCTAATCTTAATGGATGTTCAAAGTGATAATAACTTGGTACTAGGAATAGTAATTCATTAGCCAGCCATGGGAAAAATGATAATACGACTGGTGCAGGGTAGCATACCTGTCATTCAGAAAGGCAATTGTCAAAGCTGTCAATAGCGCAGCAACAATAGCAAATGGCCTCCAAAGAAATCCCAACCCTGAAATTAACAATCAACAGTTAGACATGCATGCAGATTGAATAGATCAGATATCACTGAAATAAGAAGCTCAATTATTAAATAGTCACTTACCAAGAATGAACACAATCATTATGAAGTAATTCGTTCGGTAGCTGAAAAATCAAACAAAATATGTAAAACAAAGGATTATCATATTCATTTCTTTAGTTTTAGTCTCAATTTCTCAGTAACAACAAATAATACAAAATCGAATGACTGATAAAACACCAGCACTAGTCTCAATTACTCAGCAATAACATAGAAATACAACAAGATCATTGATCAATTACTAAACTGAATGAGTGATACAACAATATTAACCATTTCTATTATTGATTACGGGAGAAATTGGAGAGAGAATCGTACTAGTAGAGATTACACTTGAGGCGACTGTTCCATTTGGAAGAAGATCGAGGAACGGTGAACCTGGAGAAGAATTCATTGAGAGGACGCGGCGGCGATGACCAATCGACTTCGCGGAGAGCTTCGATCAGATCCTCTGCTGTTACGTTTCCCCAATCCATTTTTGATGATTGGATTTCGAAACCCTAGACAATATATACGATACGATTAGGGAAACACGAAAACGCGCGCACGAAACCCCAGGAGAGAGAGAGAGAGAGAGAGAGAGAGAGAGAGAAGATACTTAGTTGTGACGTGAGAATTGAGATCGTAAAAATGCAGTGAATATATATGATGATGATGTTCGTTGAAGCAAAATACTCCAGGTGAAGATGATATCCAAGAAACTTCACTAATCTTTTTAGGAAATGACCCAAGCGAAGTGTTTTAGCATATAGCGTAAAATGAATTTAGGTAAATTAAAATCAAATTTTAGTTGCAGCTTGTAATTTAAAAAAATAATTTAAAATTTATTTATTAATTTAAATAAATTAAAAATATTTTTATAATCAATTTATAATATTTTATAATTAAATAAAACAAACACTATAAACATAATTTATTTTTAAAAATAATTATTATACACTAATTAAATAAGTTGTCTTAATATCTGAAGTACAAAATGTTAATTTGAACTTATTAATTTCAAATTTTCAATATTGAATTTGGCCGATAAGCC
>JAUMHB010097976.1:0-10494 GCA_032359685.1 Pittosporum tobira
ATTTCTTCAGTAGCCTACAGAGCTCAACAAAGATAAAAATGTAATAATGGAAGGTTTCTCTCTCCTTCCCCCCACTCCCCCCCCCCCCGGCAACCACACCCAAAACACGTATATATATAAAAACCAAATTATACCTCTGCCTTTGTTGATACAAATGACTGCATATCTTCCTCCATGCTTCTCAATTGCTGCTCTTGTTGCGTGACAGAAGCTGCCACAGTTTTGTGCAACATTTCGAGCTGTTGAGATAATTGAGACTGGAATTTCTGAATAAGAATTCTGTTTCCATTTTCTATTTTGTCCTTCCGCTCTGGGAAAATTAACGAATACAGTTAGTAAAATACCATTATGAGAAACATACAGACTTTCAATTTCTTAGTTTTGCATACATACCTATCTTGGTGAACAGGCTTGAAACATCTGAAGCAGCACTCTCCAGCTCTGACCTTAGCTCAAATGCGCGTTCAACAAGTGCTCTCTCTGACAAATAACAAACAGTTAGACTTCATTGTCGAAAACCTTAAATGGAGACTCAGGCCATTAAATAGTATTCACCATCAGTATATAAACTACCAATCTCTAATAAAGAAATTTGGGAACTGATAAATACACATAAAGATAGCATTCTTCTCTAGAAGATAAAGGCTCTGTCTGGAAAAAATTGGCTTAATTAGTAAACAAAGTAGGATATCAGGTAAATAAATTCTTCTCTAGAACATAAAGGCTTTAGAACAGAAGGCAGAAATTAGGCTCACCAGATTTGAGAAGATTGGAGATCAGGTACTCTTTTTCTTTGATGGTTGCATTTGCTTGCCTATGTCTTTCTTCAAGATCAACCAATGCATCTTCAGTTTCATGGAGCTTTTTCTATAGTAAGCAATATAAATAATTATTTTGTGACAGGAAAAGCAAAATGTAATGTATAACTACATAGTCCAAGATGGTAGTTACTAAAACAAACCATTCTACAAGATAGTACCTCCGTCTTTTCAAGTTTTTCACTTAATTCAGCAGTCAGCAGCAGCTGAGAATTGTGAAGCCCCTGGAGCTCCATAAATTGCTGTTTAAAAGTGAAAAATAGATGATAAGCATTCATCTCTCAAGGAAAAACTCTTGGTAAGTTAGCCAAAATCTGAAGTTTACCTTGTCCCTGGATTCAAAGTCAAGTTCCATGCGCTCTATCTTTTCAGCCATTGCCTGGAGAAAAGAATAACGAAGATGAAGCTCAGACTATCATTTCAGTAGGTGTAAACTATCATCAAACTAAATGATTAGAACTAACCTTCTTCTCTGCTTCGTCCTGAAGAAAACGGTCTTTAGGGATATAGATTCCATTCTTCTCTCTAGCAGAATATACCTCTTTTGAACAGAGAGAAAAAAAGTAAATATGGCATCACAAATAATATGGAAAGGAAGAGAGGGATAAGCATACTGGTTAGCAAAAAGTTATTAACCTTGTTTGAGCCTGTCTATCTCAGAGTACAAGTCCTTGATCATAGCAGATTTCATCATTTTTTGATTAATCTGAAGAAATATTCAATCAAACCATTACAAGAATGTGAGAACACAAGAAAAGCTTTGAGGGAAAAATAAAATAGTGATCGTGGTGGCTATGATTTGTCACGTAAGAACTGACCTCTGGTTTGTTTTTGATATTTTTGGCACGGTGTGCATAATCTAAAGTGCTGAGCGTCTCTTCCAAACAATGTACTGAGGGTGATATTGTGGCAATTATGCATGTCTTGGTCTTCCCTCCCAAAGAATCTCTCAACAACCTTGTCAATTTACTATCCCTGACATAAGAGATAATACTCTTTTAGCGGTTTGTCCAACTCTGAATGAAACATATCCTTAGTGCCAATTTATATTCATAAAAGCTATTTGACTAATACCTATATGGTACATGTCCGGAGTGCTCAACTAGCGCATTTATCACACGACCAAGTGTAAGCAAACTTTTATTAATCTCACCGGCTTCCCTTGCTCGTCCCTGCAAGAAAATGGATTAGTTTGTGACTATATGAGTCAGTATCCAGTGCCTTTTAAAATTGGAATCATTTAATAATTTATACCTCTCTTGCACCAGAACGCGAAATATTCTCAGAACCAGCAAGATCAACAAGATTGAGCTTCCCGCATTTAATCATCTCCTCTCCTTCTGGGGTACACTCCTTAATGTGAATTGTGATAGAAAATATTGAGTGAGAACGGCTGCTTTGCTTGTTAAGGAGGGTCTCTGCAGTACGCCTTTTAGCAGATCCTTTCTCCAAGATTTTGTAAATTTCGTTTGCAGTGCAAACTATTTCCTCTTCCAACCCTCGAACAAAGACACCTCCCTTTCCATCCTCCATTAGTGCTATTGGTTTCTTGGATTTGTCATCAATAAATTTTGAACATTCCTCCGGAGCCAAAAGATCTGTTATCTCCTCGTTGTAAAGCTCAAGAAATGTAACTTTCATACTATACTCAGCACTTTGAGCTTCTAATATATTAAAAATTTGTCCAACAGCTCTCGGAATAACACCTGCATCACTCGGGAATTCTCCATTCTGAACAAGTACCAATACCAATGAATGATTAGAAAAACCAATGAAATTAATATAAAGCATAATACTATAGTACATATTAATTTCAGTTGGAAGTTTAACCTTTTTTCTTCCTCCACCCTCCATTGTATATGTTTTCCCTGTTCCTGTCTGCCCATAAGCAAAAATAGTGCAATTATAGCCCTCAAGAACTTCAAACACGATAGGAGATACTGCCTGATCATACAAATCCTTTTGTAGGGATGCCGGACCAAAGACCTATAAAAATTTCCACACATTATACAAATTCTAACATTATGTTGAGAAATTATTAGGTACTACAAATTAGGTAAAGAAAACGCTAGTCTAATGAGTCTTAATAAGTAATGGAAATCAGATAGATGGCAGACCTTGTCGAACATGAAAGTTCTATCTATCTGCTTATTAGCAATGTTCTGAACTGCACAAACTTCCCTTCTATTCTCAGTACAAGAAATCACAACCGGGGTGTGGACTCTTATTTCATCGTCACTCAATGGCCTAAAATACATTAAAACAACAAATAATAAACTAGAGTCCAATCATCATTCAACAATTCAATTCAATTCAATTACATAAAAAATTGCCCGAATACCCAATCATTCAAGAAATTAAAATCTTACCTGCATCTAACAATGACTTGAACATTGACCCCTTTATCCTTATTATCATGCTTAAAACTCACATTCCCATCTCCTGATCTCAGATCTCTTATTGCTTTCTCGCTTGACCGTGGCGTATGAGAGGGTGATACTAAACTTCCTCCCCCTCTCCTTTGTGAAGAAGACTCCATTTCTTCTTGAAATTTCTTGATCAAGGTTCAATCTTTTTGACTAATTGACTACCGGGGATGGTACTCGTAATTGAATATCAACTCGCCGAGTCAAACCCAAATCAAATCTGAGAGAAAGAAACATATCCAAATCATCATCCACTACAATTAAATTACCTCATAGTAATTTTGACTTCAAGAATCAGGTGAATTTTGTACGGTCATAGAAATGTAGATTGTAGTGTGTGATTGGGTACATTGTGATGTGTGATTAGGTACATAGTAGTGTGTGATTAACTAAACCATAAATTGGACAGTCAAAACAAGAATTCAATAAATGAATTAGCCAAGAAAATAAAGAAAAATTAAATAAATGAGGTCAATATGCATACAAATACACACACTTACAGTATCAAAAATGGCCGGCCGTTGAGAGGTTCAAATGCAATAGACAAGAAATAGTATAAATGTTTTAGAGAGAGAATGTGACAGAGAGAGGGGTTCTTGGATGAATTGTTTGATATTAAAGTTCAAAATAAAGGAGGAGGAGCTGTATGAGTGAGTGAGATTGAAGCTGTGGGTCTAGCCTCTAGGACGAGAGGAGAGAGAGATAAGAACTCAAAACTTATGGCCGTTACGGAGCGTTTGAATTCTTTGTCGAGAGTGGGACGATTGAGGATGACGACGTTAGAGAGCCGTTTAAGACGTTAGTTTTATGACCGTTTGTGTACTAGCGAAGCCTCTTTTGAAAAAGTTCTATTATTATTTTAGAACTTCCAATTGTATAAGTCTTAAACTTTCCACAAGTGTTTAAACCCAGCCTAATTTTAGAACTTCGAGTTTTTAAATCTTACTTTTCTTGTGTAGAAATAAAATTAAGTGTTCCTTATATCATGATTATCCTTTTGTTTTTTTAACACTTATATCATAAAATCTAATACAATTTAGTACGTATCAAAAATTTATAAAATTCACTTATAATGTCAAATTTTATATATTTGAAGAACATTAACCAAAAGTTTTCATTATACGAAGACTTGCGGTCAATGTTCTAGATAATCTAGTAATCGGTTGACTATTGATGGACAAAAGTATAATAAATCGGTTAATTTATAAATAATTGTTGAAAAAATTGAATATGATGTGTTTAAATCTCACTCCATCGAATAAATTCACATAACGAGTTTTAAAACATGACTTGTGGTTGAGATTTTTTAATAATTTTATATTATGTGCAAAGAGTTTTTTTGTTAGAATTAATATTTTCTCCATCGTTTGTTTGCTACTAGTATATAAGAAGTTCTTCGTTCGTGACATTATTGACACATTTTAATTTCAAAGAACTGTCTTGTCCAAAAATGTGAAAAATAAAAATACGCCCTGTGCTTTGGAATAAACTCGACTATTCTTGAATCGGGCTTGTACACCATTCTTCAATAAAATTGATGAAAAATGGACTTAATTAATTTAGATTTTTCATGTGAATGAGTGGGGGCATAGTTGTAAAATTGTGAAGGGAAGATTGAATAGCAATTTAATTATTTTTTCGTAAATGGGGTGTCAAAGGTGACCCTCCACGTGAAAAAGAGTGATGGGTCAGCACATGACTTAGGTACCTCCTCACTTGATTCCTTGGAAGAAATCCAATCCCCCCATCTAATTATTTTCGATAACTTTTTGAAAATCGTTGAGCTAAAGTTTATTTTTATTTTTTTATTTAAAAACTAAAAGAAATCCTCCTTTTACCTACCTCTAATTTTTATTTTTATTTTTTTTTTCCCTCTACCCTTCATGGCCACCTTATCCCTCATATATGTGGATCCTAATTAATTTTTAATTAACTTTTAATTATTTTAATTAGTAATGTTAAATTTAGAAGTTTATCAATCAAGGCTTGTGTTGTCGTACAGAAAAATGTTATCATCTGAGTGAGAATTTGCATTACTTTTTGTTTTTGAAATATGTGTAATAAATGATTCTGCAGAAGATGACATGATTATAGTTGCTTTTGGAGTATATAAAGTAAGATTTTACTGGTCAAGAATTTTAATCGTTCTTTTAAAAGATTATATGCTGTAATTGTAAGTTTAAGATGAGAAGCTTAAGATGAGACAAGTACCTCCTCTATTACCTAGGGAGATATTTATAGATCGAGATGAGATAGGTCTTTTGATTATCTTGCAATAGTTAAAGAATTTGTATCAATGTTTATCGTAATTGCTTTGAAATATCTGTATAAATAATTTTTTTTAAAATAATGCAATCACATACACATATCGTCCAAATAAAATTGTGCTACTTTTTAACAATAATTTAATTCCGAACATAATCACCATCACGAAAAAGAAATGAAATATTGTATATCCCATGTACTCAATATTGAACGTACCATGTGAATATTTTTTTCAAAATGATCCACTTTTTACACGAAAAAGATGCTTGATTTTTTAATTTTTTCTTTTTCGTTCTACAAAAGTAGTGTTAAGGTTTTAAATTTAAAGTCTCGAATGATGTATCCTGCTAGGATAGCTTTGATTTTTAACCTCCTTTAAACTTTGTTTTCAACTGGACACACATCAACAACAGGAGCAGGCAAATCTAAAACACGGGAAACATGAGAGGGGTGTTCCCTCGTTCTTCTCTCCGATACTTAAGTTAGTAAGGATAAAAATGATGATTTGATTATCGAGTGGGAGAGAAAAAGGATTACCGGAGTATGTTTGTGGAGTTTGGAGTTAGTGTACTGCTCCAGTGAGTTTACCGGTAGGTTGCAGAGTATTGGTTTTGTTGTCGTCAGAGCCCACCCCCCTTCCTGTATGAAGGAGGAGGTATTTATAGACGTTTTTCCTTGACCCGCAGCCCAATAAAATAGGCATGGTGCACCTACTGTGAGTTGACAGCAGGTATGGTGCGCCTCCTTTGAGTTGACAGATCTGTAGGGTTAGGCAGCTGATTTGACACCGCCTGGGAACTTGCTTTATTGTCTTCGGCCGTTGGACCCGGACCAGGCAGGGTCAGGTGCGTCTGACGGGGTTGAGTGGATCCGTTACCTAGATAAGCCGAGACCGAAAACAATTTGGGAGCTCCTGATGGTAAGGTGCGGGCGGCCAATGCGGGTGTGAACCCCTGGGAGACTGATTTGCCGAGCTTTGTGCTTTCTAGGAGTCGAATGTCGAGGGTCGATCCTTCTTTAAGTGAGGTGGGCTGCCGAGCCTTAAGGATGACTGGTCGGATATAATGCTTTGCGGGGCAGACCGAGCCTTGAGAATGGCCGATCAGATTTCATATTGTCACGCGAGCGTTAGGTTGCCACATTGCCCTAGTTAGAGCCAAGGTGGAAACCCTAACTCTAATTTAGGACGATCCCCATCATATCCTAATTATATTGATTATATCACTTATAATTAATTAATTAATTAATTAATTATTCTTTTGAAATAGCAAACTGTAAAAGTGTAAAAAGGCAACAATGGCCAGGCAACACAAGTAGTTAGTCTCATGAAAATCATTCTTTCTGAGTGATTCAGGCGAATGTGCTGTTATTTAATTCATACTCTACGTCTATGTGTGTGCGCGCGCGTAAGCGCGCTGCCTGCGTATTGTTTACTTCAGAATCCTCTTCTCTGTTGGAGACTCTTTCAGTACTGACACTGAGAAATTGAAAGAAGGAAGATATAGATTCTCCCTTGTAAGGAAAAACCATTACTAGCTTTCGGCAACTCCCATTATCTCCCTTTTCTGGCTATAAAATAAAAATAAAAGAATCCTCATCACTCACATGCTTGTGCCCTACAATGGTGTTCATTTTCACACAACTGCCAATTTATAACCTTGATCATGCATCCAGGATACTCACTAAATACTGACTAGTCTAATCAACCTCATCGATTTGATTAGTTAAAAGTTACTATTTCACAAAATGAATTACATTTATAAAATTATACTAAAAAATTATTATAATATAAATAAAATTTTATATTACATCTTTAAAGAAAACTAACCTTAAAAATAGTCGTGTTATATCATCCTATTCAGCCATTCGGATTAAGTTATTCGCACATACATGTTTATTGACTATAGAACAATCTAATAAATAGAGCTCCCAATAAAAAGTTTAAATTTTACGTGGGTAAATGTAAAAGGTCTACATTTATAGTAATATTTTGGTCATCGGATAGAAGATTTAGAGAATAAATCATTTTTCGTTTAAAATATTTTTTTTTATATAATAGTTGTAATCAAATATTTATTTTTAAAAAATATATTTTAAGATATCCAAAATTTTAGAAGTAATAATTTTGTGGATAGGGGTTTGGACCGATGACAAAGAGAATCGAATGCAATTGTTAAGGTGGATTCGTAATAAAGACAAGGGGCTTGTTTGTTTGGCAGGAGCTTTTTTAATTTAGCAAATCGTAGTTTTAGTTTAAATTTAACTTTAAATTTTTGTTAAAATTGAATTTAAGTTGTTCAACACATTAATTTCTCTTCTTTCTTTTTTTTTTTTTCAATTTATTTGTCTACAATTGTTGCAAGCTCTAAGTCCATTTATTTTATTTATTATAAATAAATACAATATAGCTCACAATTGTACAAATTAATAGATAAACGATGAAACAGAGAAGGCTGGTGGAGTAGAAGGTTTGAACTTGCTTAGTCAATCGACATGGATGCAAATTTACAATTCCAATGAAGGATGTATTTTTCTGGTAAAAAGGAATGGTTGTGCAAGTAGGAAATACTTGACTGATATAAGAGCATATTTTATTTTTGAAAAGTCCATTTAAAATATTTTTAGATTCAAAATTGATATAACCTATTTCAAAAACAACACTCCTATTAGTTATTTAAAAAAAATATATGTAAAATATTTTCAGATTTAAAATTGATATAATCTATTTCAAAAACAACACTCCTATTAGTTATTTTTTTTTTAAAAATAAATAAATATTTAAAACTCAAACAGATTAATAATAGTAATTTTGAATTTCAAATGTCACCAATTAAGTTTTCAAAAATAAATAATGCTCTATATTATAGAACACATGGAGTATCACACAATCCAAGTATGTCAGATTTTTATTTTTCGAATATTCTTTGACTCTCTAACAATGATACTCCGTAATTCTAATAAACTTAAATAATTTGTTTATTTGATTTATCTATCAAGGTACATTCAAAATCGGATTAGATAACTTTTTACATTTCTAAAGTAAATGGAAGAAACTAGAAAATTTAAAAAGTAGCCAAGTAGGTAATGTTAGTTTTTCTTTGGAGGGAATTGATGCAATAAGATGCGTTTGGGAAAGTGAAAAAGAGAGATGGTCCCTTGAAATGCATATCCAAACGCCCATGGCCGAGACATTAATTCTACTCCATCTATCATAAAATAGAACAACAACATTAATCGGAGAGGATGTCCCGAAAATGTGGGAGATGATTTTGTTTCATTTCATGATATCTAGCTGTCGCAATTTGTTTGAACAGTTTATAGGTATCTATATAAAAAAGAAAAAGGAAAATTAATAAATAAATAAATAAATATTTTTTTAATTTATGGTTTAAATTAAACTAATTTTTTATTTTTATTCATTTTACAATAAGTTACGACATACAAGACTGATAAACGAAATAGAAGTTTACTCATTAATTTTCAAATTTATACCTTAATTTTTATCATAAAAATTTTAGCACTTTAGAAAACTTAAATTTTCTGAACTGTTTTAGAGTTTTCCGTTGGGGCGACGAACCCGAATGTACCGACAACCATATGCATCACAAAGACTAGCTAGCCTTATTTCTCAAAGAGGGGACAACCTACCAGATGAGTCACCAGACAGTTACTATAAAGACAGCAAATAAAATAAAATAATTTGAAATTGAGTAATGTTGTATGCGTTAATTGATATAATAATAAATAAAGTATGTATTAATAAGGTTTTTTTTTTAAAAAAATAATTAAGACTGAGACTCTAAAATTTCTTACTTGTGAGAGATATCTCATGTTTGAGTCTCCTGCATGTAATGTATAGATTTATTTTTTATGATTAATATTATAAAATTATGATAATTCTTGTGAGATGGGTGGAGATTTTTTATTATTAATATTATAAAGTTATGATTGTTCTGGTGTGATTCGAATACTATTGATTTTTTATTTAAGTATTTGTAAGTATTATTAATCACTATCCACTCAAATTATATATATATATATATATATATATATTATATTAATGAATATTTGATTATATATTTGAATATGTCTATTATTTTAAATTTATAAGTAATTATAATTTATTATGTCAATTTATATACAAATGTTAATATATGTAATATTATTATTCGAAACTCTAAAGAAAAGTTGTACTAGCCTATGATTAAATTCATGTGGAACCCTCATGTCGATCTCAGATGTATTTTCATCAGCCTTATAAAACATGCGTACAATTAACCTCTGTAGTGGTGTATTGGGAAGTGGACCTAGAATCGTTAATATGAAACGGGAGGTCCTATTTGGTTCCAGCCCAATAATTAGGCTCCAATATTAAGGTTCGTTGGGAGTGACCTATGGTCCAGGTGGCCGAGCCCAATAGGCCTGATCCATCAGGATTTCTAGAGTCGACCAAGGTGGCGCCGTCTTACATCTCCCACTAAATAAAACACACGGGATAAACTATTACCGTAAGAATGGGGTATCATGTGCACCAAGACTGCATTAACAAATTATTTGTATAGAACAAGGGGTGTCACATCATAATTGATTTATTTATTTATTTATTATCTAAGATTTTAAAATTACAGTTTGATAAATATATTTTTAGTGTATAAATATTTGTATTTATTTGGTATTCATAACTTTACTCTTACTATAATTCTGATTAGGGTTCATTTGCTAATTCTATTTGCGCAAGAAGGCGGTGGGACAAAACTATAGATAGAGAAAGTGACGGAGCCAGTATTTAATATTGGCAGAAGCGTAAATATATTAAATTATAAACAAAAAAGTTACATTCTTTATCCTAAAAACTATTACCTCAATTCTTGACATATCATAGTTAATTTGCACTTATTCTGACCCTCGAACTGACTTCAAATCTTATGTTCCATTCTCGGTTCTACTACAATTTAATAGTTATTTGTATTTATTTATTTTATTTA
>JAUMHB010097987.1:0-10494 GCA_032359685.1 Pittosporum tobira
AACGTTGACATTCTTTTTGTCGGAAACCAAATTTTATTTAGTACTTCAAAATATTAAAAATACAGGGTTCTTACACAATATTTAATATTTTAAAATTTATTTCATCGTGTGAGTTTAGTAGAGTGGTAAACTTACTCATAACATATTGAAGTGACCTAGGTTCAAATCTTGACAACTATAATTAATTTAAAAAAATAAAAATGACTGAGCTAAATGAGTTTAGGGACACATTAGTAGGGGTATGATAGTCTAAGTAAAATATGGAATTAAAAAAACTAAAATTAACTCTGTTTGATATATTAAATATAATAAATAAATATAAATAATTATCAAATTTTAATATAACATATGATGGACTAGATGGATGAAACAGAAAGTTTGAATCCATGAGAAAGAGCCTATATTTCTGAAAAGTCAAAGATACAATAAGCATGTGATATAATATGGATAATAACACGTGTTAATGAGATATCCTCCCCTCTGTACTACTATTTTGTAACGGTTAATTTTTTCATCAATTTTAATAAATATATTTAATTATAACAAAATTATTTATAGAATTTTTATAATATTATAATTTTAGTTAATGTAATTGGAGTGATATGTCATAATGTAGAAATAATAGTTGAAATATTAAATTATATTTGATAAAATAAATTAGACAAAAATTGTGGAACCTTTTAAATAAGAAAATGTTACGGAAAAAATAGTGCAAAGCAAGTAAAAAATTATGGAGTGTAATTTTTCAATGTCATATTACATGTGCGTCTCACTTAGTATATAAGTAAAAAGCACAACTATCAAGAAAATATTTTAAATTTTTAAATCAAAGTTTTAAGCATTTATTTCCTAATAAGTATGACTTTTGAGGACCATAACCAATTAATGTGAAAATGGAAAGTCCTTTAAATGGGCTGCTTCTCAGTTGTACTTTCCTCAAATAAGGTTGTACTATGATACAACTAGTAATGCAACGCAGGATTATTCACCTCTAGAGTGTGAACTCCAGCGTGAATCCCCTGTTTTAAAAAAATAATAAATAAATGAAATTATATTTATAAAATTTGAAATCTTCAAGAATATAATTTTATTTCACTTTTCCGTCTAAAAAAACTGAATTTCTGATTAATATTGTAGCACGATGGACAAATTTCGATAGCATTGATGAATATGGTGCAGTTAAGGAGTATTAGATTTTAGGAGAGGGAATACGTGAGTTTGAGTGCTGGTTTCCGTGTCTACTTTGGGGAATACACCAATATACTCTTTACATGACCAAAATACCACTAAAATCATATTACATGGAGAATTCAAATATTCTCTTACATCATCTACTCTATCATTCGTTTCACATTAATTTAATAATTATATTATTTATATTTAATAAATCCCACCTTTACACGAATTAAATTACCACTCCACATGGACGACGCAGATGAAATGAAGGAATGCATCCCCACCGTTCATTCTTCAACAAAAGGAGCGCAATCAGAGCGGATAAATCGCAAACCGTGTCCCTCCTCCTCTGTCTCAAGCCCTCTCAGTCCTTATCTCTAGCCCTTATACCTCGGTTCCGTCCAATACATTTCCACAGCCTCCTCCTCCTCCCTCTGGTCGAGCCTCCTCCTCCTTGTACATATCAGAGAAATATATTATCGCCTACCCTCGATCCTTGAGTTGGTGCAATACATTTCCAATGGAAGAAACAAACAATACTAAGAACCCACCGGCCGCAGCTTCACAGCTTCTCGAGACCAAAAAAGTGATTTGGCGAAGGCCAAAACACGAGAACGATCCACCTGCTGCTAAGCTCCTCTTGGGGACTGACCCTGTGAAATGGAGTCATCGAAGCCCAGGTGAAGGCATTCCAGGGATCTTTGGCCAGTCCAAATAGTACTATAAATGCAGGAGGTCAGGCTTGCAATAGTTATTTTTAGATTATATATCTTATAAAGAAGAGAAGAGTCATTTGGACTCTGTGTATTATGATGATGATGATGATGATGATACGTGGAAGTATAATTAAGTATCTATTTGTGTTTTAATTTGGATCTATACATATAAGAACCAATCTCATGCAGGAAGGTTGGCTAGAGATTTCTTTCAAAAAAACTAGCCCGGGAGGGCATGAGATCTTTGTTGTTTTTCCTCTGTTTCTTCTAAGGCTATTTTCTCCATGTGAGACCGACCATGAGCTCGATCTTTCACGGACATGTTTTACTTATGCATGATAATAAAGTCATTGAATTTTTTATCCAAAGAATCTTCATTTCTAGTTTAGAAGAGATTTAAATCTAATTAAAAAAAATTGTGTCTTTATTTTAACAGAGGTTTAAAGTTAAAATATGTGACTATTCTTGATCGAATATTCAGTCTGTGGATCCTTTTCATGTTGTACCAAGATTTGATGTTTTTGTGATAAATTCGCCCATTAGAGACCATGGGAAATTGTGCAGATATTGTTACTTAGCTACGTATGTATGTAATTCTAAGCTTTATTTTTTTCTCTCATTCTTGATTTGATAATTAATGGATGTTTGTCTTTGTTTTAATCTATATAATAAAATATTTAATTTTTATACCACCCTCTTCTTTCATATTATTTTTTGTATCATTTGATCTTTCACGTATATTGAAAAATATGTCAATTATAGAGTAATTATTAATAAGTGTAGACTCATTTATATTTAAACATTGAAAGTACAAAAATATTTAAATTTTCTGTTTTAAAACTTTCTTAGCAATGAAATATTTCAAAAATTATGTGATATCGGAAAAGAAAACTATTTAACCGAGGGAGTAATTTATAGAATGGATGAAGTAATTTAAATACTACTAGGTGTTTGCGTTCTGGTGGGGGCTTAAAAGAATGTGACAAAGATAGTACGTTGGTGAGAAACTGACAAAGGTTTGGAAGATCTGCTGGGCTGCCTTTTCGAGTGGCAGTGTGTTTTACTGATGAATACGGAGTACTCCGTATTTTTATTCTTTTCTTGGCTGTCATCGTCGGAATCTACGTGCGGTGATCATATGCTCCAATTCTTTTGTTCTAAAAAAAATATTAAAATATTTAATATATATATATATAATTTTAAGTTATAAAATTAATTTTTAAATTTATATCTAATTTATTAAATATAATTTTTTGTTATATTTAAATTTTATAATCTGTAAAGTTACCATTCAAACTCATAAATTACTAATACTATTGTGAATAATTGTTGCAGATGCCCATATATGGTGAAAAAAGGGGAAGAAGTAAATAATTGCCCGGAGAGGTTGTGCCAACCTGCCGCCCAGGCTTTTAATTTCTTGTACTGCCGCTTTCTTTCTGTCTGTATTGTAACGAACCTTAAATTTCCAGTTTATGTTGTAAAGGAGCCCCATCTTGTTTATTTTTCAATGTCACTTCTTATTTTTTACCAAAAATAAGAGTCAATTTAAGAATGTGTTGGATTGACTTAAAAGTATTGTCAAGTTAAAGTTTTGAATTTTTTGATGTTTAGTTACCATCTGAAATTACTTACTTTCATGTTGTAGACATGTGACGTTCAAAGCACTTTTGGCAAAAATTGATTTTCTTTTTTGAAATACATTAAAATTAATTTAAATAATTGATATATTTATGTGGAAAGTTATTCTTATATTGTTTAATGTGAGATTAATAAAAAAAAATTTCAAAAGTATTTTTATTCTTATTTAACCAAACACTATCATTTTTATTTTTTAAAATATTTTTTTATACAAACTATATTATTAAAAATACTTTGTCTTGTCACAACACAATGCAAATTATTGCCAAATGAGGCCTAAGACAACCACGTTTAAGACAGACACTGGGCATATATCAACTCCTAATATATATATTGGGAAAATCTTGAACTCTTATAAATGTTGAAAGACATGGCACATTATAATTAGAGCATTTACAAATTTTGTTAATTATTAAAATTTAGTTATTAATTTTTACTTAATCATATAAATAATTTAAATGATAAATGAAAAATGAAAAATGAAAAATGAAAAATGAAAAATGAAAAATAATACTCTATCGATCATTTGCTTGCCACCCACTTATTGAGACTTTTTAATATTAACATGGCCTAATTAAATAGTTAAAATAGATTTTTATTGGATGGTTGGTAAACAATACGACATGATAAAATCGTTATATTTAGTATTTTTTCGTAATAGTGTTTCAATTTGGACTCACATGACATGATACCTGATTTTAAAAATTATCTTTTTCTGACTTGCCCCATAAACTATTACTTTTTTTTTCCACAATTTTTATAATTTATGCCTTTTTGAGATGTCGCATAATTTTTGTAATATTATTATTTCTGGAAAATTTAAGAAAATGAAATAACTCAAGTATTTTTTACTTTATCGAAATTCAAATAAAAATGAGCCCACGATCATTAATATTTTGCTTATTCCTTCTCTTTTCACAAAATATCTTCTACTCTGCTAATTTAAAAATACAAAAAATTTATTGACAATTATTTGACAGTCAACACATTTACTCTATCAACATAATTATCAAGATATATAGTCAAAAATATAATATTATAAATTATACTCCATATTAGGAGGAGGCCACCCATATTCAACTCCGAAATAATATCTATTGTCATAGTAATGGCATTTCCTTAAGTTATAACTAAAAAATATTTATTTATTTATTAGAGGCCACTCAATATGTAGTATTAATCTTCAATTTCACTTTAAAGAAATAGTGATAGAATAAAAAATAATTAATCGTATTTGCACGAGCTCAACACTAAACTCTAAACACCATATATAGATAGATAGTTATGAAATAATATCTATATTTCATAATTACTGTATTATCTATACACCGTGTAAAGGAAGATCAACTATTTATTATTACCTTTGCGAGTCCATAGTTATAAAAATCGAATTGTACCAATTGGTTGGACTGGTTAGATTATGAATCAGATATTAAATCGATATAATATTATAATTTTATCGAATAAACAATTATATTATTTAGAACCAGGTAATATCGGGGGTTGTATTTAGATAAATCGTAAATTTGGTTGATAATTTTTTAAGCCGACCCGGTTTTTATAATTAAGAAAATATCCGTTAAGTTTTAGCATGACTAAATTTTTTTAACCTTTTAAGATTGTATGGTAGTTATTTTGTATGATGTTTAAGTTTAAACTTTATTATGGTTATTTTATATGATATTTAATATTTTACTTTGGTATATTTTTTTCTTATTTCTTTTTTTGGTACGACTTTTTATATTATAGTTAGAATGTGTGATTTTATAGCGTAATTATTAACTTTAATATATATATATATATATTATATTTTTTATTATTTAAAAATATAAATCTTGTTAAAACGGTTGAACTGTTGATTAAATCAATAAATCGTTGAATTAATATTTCGACTAATTTAATATTTGATCCAATTATAATAACTATATGCGAGCCTTTTCTGTTCAACTGTTTCGGCCTTTTGCCCTTTTCTTTGACTTGGACCAACACCCCCTCCAACTTCTTGTTTAGTACTTTGTTACGTGCACTGTTGCACCTTCTGAACGGGACACCTTTCTGACATCAAGGCAACTCCAATATGGAACAAGGTTCTTGGGAATCCTTGGTGACAGCTAAACGTGTATCTAGGCGAAAAATCTTGAAAGTCACTTTGACACGGACTTATCTGTCATGGGAAGGAGGTTGTAATTACTAAAATTATTAAAATGGTATGTTTAAAAAATTAAATTTACAATTTAAATTTATTATTAAAAATTTAATTTGATAAATTTAAGTTGTAAACTTATAAATTTTATCAAACAAATCTTAAGTGACCAAGATCTTCCTAACTTTTAAGTAGAAGGAATATTAATAGTTTCTTAATTAATGGTATTTAAAAAATTAATTCCAGGTGGACTATAGTACACCACATTGGTTCAAAATATAAAAATATAAATTTTGAACGCTAATTTTAAAATTTTATAAGTTTAAATAAACATTGATCCATTTAAGTCTTTATTTATTTTTTTTTTTCAGACAATTCATTTGAATCATGAAAAAATTATATATCTTTTGTAATTAAAAATATTTTTGAAATATTTCAAGATTAAATTCAGGCATGGGAAGGGCTGAATTGGCAGACAAGTCTTTCTACCACTGACAGATCTTGAATTAAGCGGTCACTAAATTGCAAGTTCTTCAACTTGCACGGTTCAGTCAAAAAATAATATTTTTTGGTTTTTGGAGAGCTTGACTCAGTCGCTTGCACGTACGTGGAATCTTTTTCAGAACTTTTGGGATCAATACCATTTCATTTCTGTGCCTGTAATCCTTTTCTCTTCATGGAATGCGTGTTAAAGCAATGCAATGGAATCTTTTTGTATTCGAAATCCCATTTTGGTATAGTAATGCTGTTTATTTTTAATATTTTGCTATTTATCCGCCCCCAAAAAAAAGAGTCATAGTACAATATATATATATATATGGTCCAAGTTCAGAGTTAGAATTGGTTGTGAATTTGTAGTTGACGAACTAATTTTAACCGTTTAAATTAAGATCTAACAGCTGTCATTCTTTAAAATTTTATTGTACAAACAAAAATAATTACAGATCGTAGTATTAATAATCGTAGACTGAAAAAAAATTATCAAAATGCCTTTACAAGTAATTTTCTTTCACAAAATTCGTAATCATTAACCGCAAATAGTTTGTAATTAATAGCCAAACTAAACCTACCAAAAATGAAAGTAACAATTTTAAATGTATATATATACCTTGCAATTAATAATTACGTACGGTCAACAAATACTCATACCGCACCAAATTTTTAGTGAGTTAGTAGTGTGTGCGTTGAGTGCATGGAGCAAAGTTAGAAAATGAACAGTTAAAGTTAGATTATATCGAGAACGTGCTGGTGAAATGAAACTTTTGCTGTGTCATATATCAGCATTCATGCGGTTTTGGGAATAAATAAGTATTATATATTAAGAAACAAAAAATAATCTCACAAATATCCCGTTTTCCCATTCATCTATTGAATTGCATACATATACATGGTTGTTTTGTTTTTATAATTTTCGTCATAATAATTTAATGCCCATGCAATTGCAGAATGGAAAAGCTTGTCCGGGTGATATAGGTTCTGTTTGTTCAATTTATTGAAATTAATTATAATTTATTTTTAAAAATTAATTATTTTTATTTGTACAATAAAATGAAAATTTCAATTGAATCTCAATTTGAACGATCGATCGAGATTGGTTACCTTAACTATGAAGCTAGACTCATATATATTCGACTGCTAACTAAAGTTGATATATATTCACGTCTAATATGTAGGATTTTGTTATGACACAACTAAAGTTGATAAATTAACATGTAGTAACTATTTTACAATCATGAAGCAGTGCCATTACGTACACGATTTCACATTTAAAAATTCAAACCCAAGTTTGTAATATTAATAACAAATAAAATTCAAACCCAAGTTTATAAACCGCCTTAACAGGTATTGAGCAATAACACGATTGCAAAAAAATTAAGACACAAAAAAAATTACGGCTCCGTTTATTACAAGAAAATTATTTTTAAAAAAATATTTTTTAGATTTTTTTGTGTTTGTTATGTCAGGAAAAATACAATCAACAGAAAATTATTTTTCAAATTAACTGAAAATTCCTTTGTTATTTAAAAAAATGGCTTAGGATTTAAATTCATAAGTCATTTTTCAGAAAGTGGTCATACTACTACCTTTTTCTGTTATTCTTCATAACACTTTTATTTAATTATTATTATAATCTTTTTATTTATTTTATTTTTAAAATAAATATATTTATTTTTATTTTCACAATATATGCATAATTAATATTTTCGTATTGAATTATATATACACATATATTTCCTAAACTTTAAATTTTCTTATTTTTAAAAACCTACAAAATCACTATCTTATACAAAAAAAAAAATCTATTAAGTATGGACATTCTTATTGTTAGATCACAATGTTAAGTTTTTATATATGTACAAATAAATTCAAATTTTCATTGTAAGAACTTAATTTTATCTTATTAAAAAAATTAAAATATACTTATATTAATTTACAATAACATAATTATTAAATTTATTTCGAAAATCAAATATAAAAATACATTTTCAGCCTCATTTTTCACTTGATCATCAAATATCATAAAATCAGTCATTTTTTAGAAATTATTTTCTTATAAAATATTTTACCAAAAATTATTTTCTAAAATACATTTTTTTTTTTTTGTATTAAACTAAACCTACTTTATTGGAAAATTCGCTTCGATCCTTATTAAGTGCGTCATCGGGATAAAGAAGAGATGATTCCATAGGAAGAAACATTATTGTGAAAATGGAGTCCCTTAAATGGACTGCTTCTCAGATGTGCTTTCCTCAGATAAGGTTGTAATGTGATACAACTAGTAATGTTGGATGGACTATTCGTCTCTAGAGTGTGAAGTAACCTGTGTTAAAAAGAAAAGAAAAAAAGAAATCATATTTATAAAATTTGAAAACTTCAATAATGTAATTCTATTTCACGTTTATCTTGAATAAAAATTGAGTTTCTAGTTAGCACAATTAAGGTTGTAAATAGAACCAAATGGTTTGAGATTAGTTCATAATTGCTTGGTTAAAAGCTCGATTCGAAATATTAACGAATAGAATGTGAGCACATTTTAAAATTCGATTAATTATTTGGATTTCTTCAAATTATTTTTTTGTATTGATATTTGATGATATTCTATCGAAAACTTCTAACTACTCGGGCAAAATTCGTATTCGGTCTTAATTCGATAGTTAAATAAAATATACACAAACATTGTTTCAAGTTTGATAAATTATACGAGTAGAATCTGAACACATCAATATTCAATACGATTCAACTCGTTTACACCTTTAAGCACAATTCAATGTTTAATCACCGAGATAAACCCATGAAAAATAACCTAAATTTGACTAGAAGGTAACTAAAGCACGCTTAACTCGTAATGTCGTGGAAGCTCGCTGACGTGGGTTTTAATATCCACTTATGAGTTATCCCGTCTTAAGTAATCCAATATCGGTGCCCACTAATGAGTTATCCCGTCTTAAGGAATCCAATATCGGTGCCCCAGAAATTAGAACTCTCCAAAACGATGCCGTTTAACTTTAATTAGTACGTTGCTTAAAATGTTGTCGTTTATTATGAATTTTAAAAAAAATATTTATTAATTAATTTTTAAAATAAGTTGATAATATAAATTATACTTAATATATATATATATTAAAATTAATAAAAAAATTATAATTAACTTAATAATCAATAACAAACAAACCCTAAGTCAGCGGGCGCGGTCTTTTGCTCCCACATTTCCGTGATTTGTACGAATCTGCTATCTTAGGAAAGAAATGAATCTTATCCTCTCTTCTTTCTTTCTCTAGTCTGTCTAGTGTCTCTCTCCTTTCTTAGAAACAGAGCCCTAAAAATCAATTTGTAATGAGCTCACATGTAATTCCGTGCAATATACCGTTGCTTTTATAAAAACTTTAATACAATTTTTCAAAAGAAATCATAATCATTATTTAATACATTATCTTTTTAACTAAAAAAATTGATATATTTATTGAATTTAACACTAAAATACTATTAGAAAATAAATTAGTTTAATACTCCAAAACTTATGAATGAATACTCTCGTTATTTTTTTATTTAATTATCTCATGGTAAAAAAGATAAATTATCATAGTAAGTAATTAATGCAATATGTAGAATGAAGAAAGAAAGAAGAAATATAAATGGTAATTTACGAAAATATTAATATAATAAAATAAAAATATTATTAAATCACACTAATACTTTTACCATGCTTATATAATTATAAATTTAATATTATATTATTATAAAATTTTAATGTTTATATAAAATAAAGATTTTATTATATTATTATATTATTATAAATTATAAAATTTTATTTTATTATATTAAAATTTTAGAGTTCAGTAAATCAATATTACACTACTACTTTTTAATTTTTTTTAATTTGTTATGTATTAAAGAAAGTTTTAGTAATAATTACCGAAATGGTAAAAATTAAAAATTTAGACTCTTCCGTGTCTACCTTAGTGAATCTATATATATATATATATAAAGCACAAACCACATCATTTTGGTTCAATATTTAGCTATTTTTTGGAAGCTTTTGTCCCTCGGTCATTTTTTCTTTTTAAAAAATTAATTGTAATTTCTAGGATTTGAAACTTGTTCATTTCAATAGGTTATGAGTAAGTTTATCACTCTAATAAACTCATATGATGAAATAAATTTTAAAATATTAAATATTATATGTTTCGCTTAATGATATGTAAATTTGGTTTTCTATTATTTTCAAGTATACATACTTTTGATTATCAACACATTTACCGAAATTATCACTTAACTATATTTTAATTATAAATTATTAAACATAAACCTCTAACATAT
>JAUMHB010097998.1:0-10493 GCA_032359685.1 Pittosporum tobira
CATGAGATATAACATGTTTGATAATACCTTCAAGGTCACTCATTGGTATAGAATTTGTAGAGCCATCGGAGCCTTGTATAGTAGCAACAATATGACGATAATTATTTCTCCCCTGTTTATTGTTGTTCCAATTGTCTCGTGGTCGTTAGCGACACCCCTTTGAAAGTATGACCATGTCGCTGGCAATAACTGCAGGTGACATTTCATTGAAATTGTCCCTGGTTTGAGAATGAACGAGAGATCTCTGATGACTGTGAACGAGTGGCCAAGACAAAATCTGTTGGTGTTAAGATAGGAGACAAGCTAGGTTTGAGCACGAAGACGGGTTTCATCATAGATAAGCTCAAAAACTGCACCTGTAATAAATGGTAATGGAATACGATGCAAGAGTGAAGCTCGAATCGGTTCAAATTTCTGATAAAGAGCCATAAGAAATTGTATAAGGCGCTGTTTGTCTTTGTATGCAATATAATGCACATCATCTTTGGAACATTCCCATGTTGGCTCAGACAATGCCAACTGATCCCAAAGTGAGTTCATCAGTGAAAAATATTCAGTGATAGATTGTTCGGGTCTTTGTTTTTGTTCAGAAATTGATCTCATTATCTGGTATTGATGAGAGAGATCGGCAGTGGTGTACAGATTCGCTAAAAGATCCCAGACGTCTTTTGCAGTGTCGTATCGTCCAAACTGCATATTTATTTCTTGAATGGACGAATTAGTAAACCAAGTAATTGCTTGATGATTTTTTCTATCCCAATCTTCAAGACGGTCCTGAAATTTGGAATCGGTCTTATCTGTCTCATTCTCCAAAATTTTGTAATCTCCAGTAATATATCGCCAAATTTTCTTCCCTTTCAAAAAACTTTTCATGGTTTAGGACCACAAAACATAGTTAGAACCATTTAAAATGGTCTGAATAAGAGATGTATTATCGCTTCTATCTATTTTTTGTGAAAACACAGCAAAAAATCGTAATTTTCTATGAAATTTTACAAAGGAAGTACTATTTTGACTCAAAATTAGTCAAAACTAATGCCAAAAATGAAAAAAATCTCACCCAAATTAGTCAAGAACCGGTCTCAGATCTTAAAAAACCAGTCAAAAAGGTCTTGAACCGGCTGGTCAAAGTGTAAAACCGGTCTGATGATGCAGCAGCGACGTGGAAGTACACTGTGCAAGAGGTGATGTGTCAAGCAGACGTGGGTGCTGATCAGTTGCTGACATAGCAAACTGCTGATGTGGCAGCTGACGTGGCAGGATGCTGACGTGGCAGCGGACGTGGCAGTCTGGTGACTTGGTGGTGCTGACATGGTAGGTTGATGACGTGGCAGACTGATGTGGCGTCTGACGTGGCAGATGATGTCAGGTTTCAGATCTGCAGCTGGTGGCGTGTGGGCAGGATTCTGGAAGCTTCTCGTGGCGCATAAGGGCGCGTGGATGCTATGTTTGATGCAAACTTAGCGTTGATCGATTCGTAATTTTACGAGGAACAAGTAGGTATATCGTATGATCTTATCGGATCTCTTATGAAGGCGACAGAGAGTCGTAAAAGTAAAAAAAATAAAGCCGATGATGGCAAAAAAAGGGACCTTCGATGGAGGTCCGATGGTTACCAAGAAGCCTTCAATGAAAGTCTGATACCATGTTAAAATACGTAGCAGAAGTTGTTCTGTATTTTATTAAATGAATAATAGATTACAAGATAGGGGTTTATATAGCAGAGAACCTAAACCCTAATGGACCATAATCAGACCCATGGGCTGGGCCTTTTTATTATGTTAACATAGTTGTTGCAATTTAGGACAAGAATTGGTGCCATGACCAAACTGGTGACATTAATTACATTTTCTTGTAAGCTTTTCGAGACAATTTTTGGCAAAGTGACATGCTTTGTGGCAATAATGACACTCGTAAGATTGTGAACAAATTGGTCCAGAAGATTGAGGTCGAATGGCCATGACCGACTCTATTTGAAATACATTTGAACTGACTTTGAGTGTACCAAGTCGAGTTTCTTCAGAGATTAGCTTGAAAACTGCACTCTGAATGGATGGTAAGGGAATATCATGCAGGAGTGAAGCTCTGACAGGTTTAAACGTTTAATCAAGAGCTATGAGGAATTGTATTAGACGTTGTTTGTCTCAATAAGCCTCATAGCTGGCAGCATCCTCAACATTTTTTCAAGTAGGCTCTGACAAAGCCAATTGGTCCCACAACAATTCCATATGCGTGTGAAAATTTATAATAGACTGACCCGTACTTTGTTTTAACTCTGCTAAAGCACCAATGATCTGATATTGATGGGCAATGTCAACTGTGGTGTAACGCGAAGCCAGAATATCCCATACTTCTTTTGCAATTTCATAACGCCTAAATTGTAAATTAATTGATGACACTGATGAATTATGAAACCAAGTGATGGCCTGAAGATTTTTATTGTCCCACTCTTCAAAACGCTCTTGAAATTTCTTATCATCTTCACCATCTTTCTTTATAGAAATTTTAATATCACCAATGACATAATGCCAAACCTTCTTGCATTTGAGAAAGCTATGCATTGCTTGAGACCACACAACGTAGTTTGTGTCGTTCAAAATAACATTAATGGGTAAACTTTGCTCAGATTTATCCATAATTATTACAAAAGTCGCTTAGAAATAATAACTTTTGAAGAATTCTGAGCAAAATTAAACTAGATCAATACTTTAGAAGAGGAATTATTCTAAATTGACCTCAAAAATGGATAAATCTCACTAAAATAATGTAGGAACCGATCCAAAGTACAAAAAACAACCCAAAAAATGTTGAAATGGATCAGAAGAAGGGCCAAGAGTTGAACCGGTCCGCGCAATGCGCGAAGAAGTTTTTCTGATCGTCTTTTGTCAAGCGCGTGAGGACCACGAGTAGTAACTTTCAGCAGCACGTTAGGGCACTTGACGACGTTTCTGGAGATGAGGTTGATTTTTACGAACTCGTCTCAAAAGGACGAGGATATTAGTATGATCAAATTTGAAATTGACGCAATTTTGACGGCACAGTAAGAGCCTGAACAGGTAGCAGCACAATAAAGGTTGGGAATTTGAATTTTAAGAAACAGATGAATGACAAATGATTTTCAAGGGTTGCGACCAAGCAATGGCAGCGACAAAAGGCTATGATACCATCTTAGTTTATATATAGATATATATATAAACTATATTAACATAAAATAATAAATCAGAGGAATCTATATATTGAAACGAGAAAGCACAAATTCTATGGTATATAACTTGAGAATTTAGGGAAATAAATAGACCCTTATATAGGTATAATAACTTACGGACCAAGATTAATCATGGGCCAAGAAACATATTCTAAATCCAACTTGGAAATTAAGAAACCTAATTAATTAATTAATACTAAATAAAATATGAGAATATTATATTATAATATAATATTCTCCAACAAAAATCTTGGATACAAAATAGACATTTCTCAAGCAAGATTTTTCTCCTTCTTTTATAAGGATTTCAACCGCCATAGTGGGGATGATTCTTCATTTTTTTTCAGCAAACATAGAGAGACAGAGGAAAAGAGAAATATAGAGAGAGAAATGAGAGAAAACTCAATTTCTACTTGAATCCAAGCCTATATATACACATATACACCTCAAGCAAGTTAAGTGAATCCTAGAAATCAATCAAGAACCACCTTTAGAGTGCTGATTTGAAGAAAGATTGGAACTATAGGGCAAGAGAGGTTAAGGGAAGAAAGGATCTTGCAAGCAATGTTTAATTCCTCAACTTAACTCCTGTTTTCCATGGCCAAGATAGTATCTTTAATGTTGGATGATGATGACTATGAGTATAATGGTAGCCTAGTTGATGAATTATAAGTTGGTTGTTACAAAAGAAAGTTCAAGTATGTCGAAAATCTGGAAGTTTGGGCTAATTGTTACTGTTTATTAATTGCACAAAAATTAATTGACTTGTAAAATTGACATGAAATTATTATTGGAAGTACTTGAATAAATGCAGATGATGCCCAAAAAAGTTCGTAATTCTTGAAGTCGATTTTTTATTTTAATAAATTGTTGGAAATGATTGTTGTAAGTTTTCTAATGGAATAGAGGAATTAGAATCAACAGTTTATTTTCAAAAATATGTATAAAATAATTTACGTATGAATTATACACTTAAAATTTTTGTGAGCATAGATAAATTGATAAGGAAAGTGTGTTTAAGTAAATAAGGTCATTTACTATTTTTATGAAATTTTAGAAAAAAGTATAAATAAGCATTTTGGAAAATCTGAAAATCTTGATTTTGGGTCAAGTTTGGAATTTCATATAAAATCACGTGTTTAACGAAAATTGACAAAAAAAATTATGGTCAAACTTAGAAAAGTATAATGTGTTTTTCAAAAATAATGACTTCATTTGAGATTGTTTGGTATTTTTGAAAAATGCCCAAAGTTTCTGCTGTAAAGTCAAAGTAGAGCAGATTTTCTGAAAATTTTTTGAACTTTGGAAAGCAATATATTTTTCTTACGAACCCGGAATTGATTCATTCTTGAGCCTAAATAAAGCTCTGGAAGTGTAGATTATAGAAAATTTAAGTTTGTGGCTAAACGAATTCTATAACAGAAATTCGTCCATATGTGAGTACTACTAATGTAATAAGCTAGAAATGGTCAATGATGTTAGAAAGTCCAAAGTTTGAATGATGTACTAATATGAGACGTTTATGTACATATTAACATGTTTTAAGGTTTATAAGGGTTCTAAAAATGATTAAAGTGAAAATAGAGGAAATGAGTTAAACAAAGACGGAAACGAAAACAAAGGTTAGCTGGCAAACACGACCAGACGTAAGTTTTACCATAACAGGAAAGTACACTTTCCGCCAATCTCTTACGTGCAAGTTTAATTGTTTCATTACACGTGCATGTTGAATTGTCATGTATGCATAAGATTTAAATCCTTGTGCTTGATGTATGTTAGCATATGTTTGAACTCTGAGCACTTCAACTGTGCTTAGTGTATCAGTATGTGCGAAGTAAATGTTTTATCAGCCTCAAGGTTTGATAATAAGATCTAGTATGCTGAGCTGAATTTAACCGGAGAGAGTCAGGAAAATTCATGACAAATGATTTGTGGTAAGAGTATTTATATGAGAGACGTCCCAAAAGCGAGATTATAGGAATGTGCATATTCGCGCTGAGCAGTTCTTGCCGTCTTGATTGCCCTGTCTGAATAAGATCTGGTATACCTGAGTTTGTATTTTTTTTCTACTTGAATAAAATCAAGTAGAGAGGTTAGTTGTAAGTTGAGCATACTTTCTGAGTTAATTTTAATATTTGCATGATTTATTTAAGCTCTAAATCATGCTAGCGATGATTTGCATGTAGACTTCACTGTATGATCGTAGGTCCAAAAATGAATGTTTTTAATTATCAAACATCTAAATTTTTATGAACTATTGATGATGAAATTATGTTAGGTTTGAGAATTTTGTACTTGTTGAGCTATTTAGCTCATTCTTGATATGGTTGAATATTTTCTTGCAGTTAGATTAGATCGAATCGAATAACTAGGTAGAGAGAGTGGGACGAGAGGGATATTGAAAATTTGTCTAAATTTTCTAGCCCAAGGTAGAAGAGTTGTAGGGAATAAAGTTGAACAATTCAATATTGTAATTTATTTGGAATGTTTGTAATGATAATTCAATTCCGCTGAAATGTCATTAAAGAATGATTGTTATTTAGTGTAAATTTAGAAGTCCGAAGATTAATCTGACGATCGATCTAGGAGTTTAAGGGTTGTATGGAACCAAAGTATCACACTTTAAGAGAAAAAAAGTAACTTATTGAGGATTGCTAGGCAAAGCCGGTCCTAGACCCGTCATGATAGCTACTCTGGCTTTTATGATTCTTAGGTTGATAGTTTGTTTTCTGCTTTCACGACCAAAACAAACTATCAATTAGTACATTAACATCACAACTAATACCGTACATAACCAGCAAAGATTAGGGTGAAGTGTTATTCAATGCTATTTGCACTCTTTTAACTCGCACAAAAAGTGACTTAATGCTATTTGCACTCTTTTAACTCGCACAAAAAGTGACTTAAGCTTGCCAATTAGACACAACTCCTACTAAACCCAACTCTAATGGGGCGAGTATGGAATTCAAACCTGCCCCGAGATTTGTCCTCGTTTCAGTTCCCGTCCCCGTCCCCATCCCGATTACATATTTATATAGTATACCATTTATATTTATTATTTTAATGTTTATTTATTATTACTAGTTAATAAATATACTATAATTTAATAAAAATGTTAAGAATCTATTAAAAAAAAATTACATAATCAGTTGTAAACATGGACTTTGATGTTGAAACTCTTAGCGAGGCAAGGTGGGGCAGAGATGGGTGGGTGAAAATCTATACACGACGGAGATTAAATGGGGTTAACACCCTCTCAGGCCCCGTAACCGTATTCGATCCGTTGCCTGGCTCACACAACTTCTTCTTTTTTTTTTTTTGGTTAAATAGGCATAACATTACTGACAACCCTACTATTAAACTGCAAAAGATAACTTGCAATTTCAAATGAAATATTGAAAACCAGAACATAAATAAGTAACCACTAATTTTCAGAAACGTCAAAACACTTGTTACTGAAGATCTAAACCAAAAGACTCGCGTATTACACAAATAGATGCTTACATTTTTCAACTTTGAGAAAAAAAAAATAAATAAATAAATAACCAAAAAACGAAACGAAAAACAATTAAGAAAAATGAATTCATTCCTTAAGAAAAATGAATTGAATAAAATATTATATTAAAATTAAGCGATAGTTGAAATTAAATGTGTTGTTAGTCATAAAATTTTGTTTAAAAATAAAGATGATAAAAAAATAAAAGTTTATTCCTCTTAAAAAATATGAACTTCATTCATTTCACTCATTCTTTTATTTTTAACTTAAATTATGTGACTATATAACTATTTCATTCCAACCACCAATTATTTTTAATATAAAATTTTATTCTATTTATTTTTCGGAAAAAATAAAAAACATTATAATTGACACTTTACTACACCTTTACCGACTAAAACAAATAACAGTGCTCCGGTAATATACAATTATTTGAAAGAAATACAGTATTAAATAATTCCATTATTTACCTCTTATCCTTCTTCTGTTTAGCCTATTTTCTCTCCGATTATTATCAATTAATATTTATTATTGATTTTCAAGCTCTACCCAATATTAGCTTCAAAAAAGAATCAAAATAGGAATACATATTATAACATTAAATTTTTATTATATAAAAAAAAAAATTGGTCTCTAACAAATTGACACATTTTGCTCCACAAAATTAACATTACAACATTAATTAAACTAAAAACATAAAATTAAGTAGAAGAATCAGATTCAGCAGATTCACCGGCAACAACAACAGCAGTAGCAATAGCCTCCTCGGTATCCGTGACGAGAGTCCATTCCGGAGGCATTTGAGGGAGAGGAGGGTACACTGTCGGCCCGCGCTTTACATCCCACGGCTGCGTCTTCTTCGGCCTCGTCTTCCTATGGTGCGCCGTCGCCTTCTTCTGGGGCCGGGACGAGCTCTCTATCACCAATCCAACACCGCCTCCGCCGCTGCCCACTCTTAGCGGCGGCGTTGCCCTCAAGGGGGAACTGCCGCCGCGAGGCGATAGGGGAAATGAACAAGGGGCAACCGCGAGCCTGCAGCCGAAAATTGATGAAACTGTTGACATTTTTTTATTTTTTTTCTGATGAGAAAACGAAACTGAGACTAGAAATTGGGACTGACGGAGACGATAAGAAATTGCAGCCGACCTTTCGTTCGGATTAGGATTTGTCCATATTATCTGGTGTTTTAGCTTTTCAACGTTGTCGTTTGTGTGTTTTGAAAAGGCTTTGGTCTCTGTTCTTATATTGCACAGGGCCCAATGGATTAATACTATGGTCCAATTCCTTTGGGCCTTTTGGGAAATTAAAGGTTTTAAGAAACGTACTAAACAGCCCGTATCTTCAGCACTTATATAATAGTAGTATTTAGTCTTAAATTTGTCTCGTATAAATAAATAAATAAATAAATTATTATAGTAAATAATTAATGAGATATGTAAACGTATTATGAGAAAAAAGAAAGAGAATATAAATTATAATATGGAAAGATATTAATATAACAAATTAAAAAAATTCTTTTGTGGTGAAATTCAATTGTAGAAATGACTGAATTGCTAGTAACTAATTATGCTTTCATGTTTTTGCTTTAGTTTTTTGATTTCATACCCTTTTATTTTTGTTTGCTTCCACCCGTGGAATCATAAATTGCGCAATAATGTTTGATAATTAAGTGCTGCAATAAATAAACAAAACAAAAAATCAAAAATAATGTTTGACAATAAAATTGTTTTTACCTAAATTTTAATACTCCAGAGTATATTTCTTTAAATTATATGCAACAATATATTAAAATTACTAATAATCAAATTATTAAATTTGATACTTTAAAAAATAAAAATAATAAAAAAACCACCGGGGTTTTGATAGGATTAATGAGGGAGGGGTTATTTAGATAATATACTGATATTTTATTTTTTTGGCGAGAATAAAAGACATGACTTAATTTACGGTTGGTGCCTCTAAAATTGAACAAACATCTTTTTAGCATTTTTATTTTTTTGCTGTCAAATTAGGTTTTGATTCTACATTTAGGAAACAAATATAGTTACAAAACAATATTTTCTACTATTATTTTTAAAAAACTAAAAGCAAAAGCAAAAATTTAAAAGTAGAAGCAATTACCAAACAAACCCTAACTTTTTCTCTACTGATCGGGATTCAGTGCAAGTGTACACTAATCAGATTGTAGTAAAAATATCGTTCCCACGAGTATTGAAATCAATTATATATCAACTTTGACTATTCTTTAACTTATCTAATTTAATTGATAAAAGTTTTGGTTTTTTAATTAAGAGAACTAATTACTTAATAAAAATAATTAAACTAATAAATTCTAAGGTTTTATCAAAGATGAGAAAGCGTGCTAAGATTTCGACTTCACCTACCCATTCATAATCAGATTAATTGGTTTATCATGCAATTTATGGAATTTATTCTGTTGTGATAGTGAAATCTCCCTCTATTAGTTGCTACTCTATCTCTAGTTATAGCCCCCGTACTTCAATTATTAACCCCACAGTCTCTATGCAAAATTTAAATAATATGAAGAGCATTAAATTTTATGAAAATTCTCGGATTCATTAACCATCACAACCTGCTTAGATATAGTTACTACCGAAACTACACAAACAACCTAGACTATCTATAGCTAAATTTAATTTATGGTTATGTTTCACACAAGCTCTCACTAGTCTTCTCCTCTCGGTACTTGAACTATGTGACAAAACTCATCTAAATATTGGTCAGATATCTGGAAGCATTAAGAACATAAAACATAACTTGCAACATAATAAATTCACATAAAAACATAATAAAACGGTAGATCTAAATAATCATGGGCAGAATCCATATAATCTTAACACAAAGAAAATTAGAACATAATTATATTAAAGAAGAAAATAGAATAGTTTAGAACAATAGAACCCATAAAGTTACTCGTATGAAAAGCATTCGTCTTGTATGAAAAGCCTCTACCGAGCACCGTCTACAACTTCTACTAATATTCTACTAGTTATGAATTATGAAAATTGAGTACATAATTTGGTTTGAGATCTAAACTATTTATAGAACCAGAATTACCATTCGAATCTAGTTCAAATTCGTGCATGAATGATCCAGATCGAATCCCTCTTTCAGAATTGGAACAGGAATCAAAAACCGAAAATCGACCATCTCCCACGGTCTACCCGTAGCCCATGCCACGGGCTACCCGTGGCTCTCCCCACGGTCTACCCGTGGGAGCTGCTGGATTGTGCCTTTTTTTTTTATCTGTTTTGCCATTTCTTTAGCTCAGCTGCGTTCTTTGTCCGTTCCAAGCCCAGATTTACGTGAAAATAGTCCCAAAAACCTACCAAATAAAGCTCAAAGAAGGAGTAATAATTCAAACTAAAAATACAATAATTATCTCATGTTTGATTGGGTTTTTTAAGCAAATATAGGCTTTTTAAGCAAATATTGATAAATCAATGGCAAAAGATAGCAAACTATTAAATACAAAATAACTTTTATCATCTACTAAGTTGAAACTTGTGCTATGCCCGAGTTATTTCATAAGTCAATTTTAGTAAATATTATTTTTTATAGAATAGATAAGAGAATATTACAATTATTTTCTTAAATAACAAAAACAAAAAAAAAATGTTATTAACAAAATGAATCTAACATACGTTAAATATTACATTTTTTATTATGATAATATTTTTCCAAATATTTAACACACTGACAGGTGAAAAGTGCAAGTGTACACCAATCAAATTATAGTATAAAAGATTATCGATCCCACGAGGAATTGTA
>JAUMHB010098009.1:0-10493 GCA_032359685.1 Pittosporum tobira
ACCAAAATGCCCCTAGGCATATCTTTTGTCAAAATGACCAAAATGCCCTTAGGCATAACTTTTACCAAAAATAACCAAAATACTCTCGACCATATATTTTGTCAAAATGACTAAAATTCCCTCAAGCATAACACTTGTTAAAATGACCAAAATGCCCTTGAGCATAACAATTGTCAAAATGACCAAAATACCCTTAGCACAAATTTTGTCAAAATAACCAAAATGCCCCTGGTTATTATATTTTTATTTCAATTAAATTTCTTGTAATGTAACGATGCAGAAAGTAATTATAATGAACATCATAAAAGGACATTTTCATATTATTAATTGTTCATTAAAATTTTCGGGTTCTCACAATAACTGTATGTGAACGCGATTCATAACTCTTTTACCTTTTAGTATCTTTTTTTTTCTCAACATTCTTCAACAATTATTATTGTTAAATTTTATTATTTCACAAGTTTACTTACTTTAAACACATATGTGTCTCCAATTTTAAAATAGGAACAGTATTACTATACTTTACACATTTTCTTAGTAGATTATAGTATACATCTAAGAGTAATAATTTATATTATATCATATTAATTATACTTACTCCGTTTCAAAATAGAGATATTTTTAAATTTTATGTATCTGTATTTTTTTTTATTTTATTCCCGCAAAATGAGTCTGTTTTTTACTTACTCTTTTTCTTTTTAAAATTTACTAAAACTAAGTTTAAAAATAGGTATTTAGAACTTTATGTAACTTAATAATATTACATAAAATATTGGTAATAAATTATTTGAATATTTATTTATATATTTTTATTAACAAATATTTTTTAAAATTTAAATAAAACAAATCATTATAAATATAATAATAATATGTTCATAAAAACTACTTCACTCTACACCTAATAATAATAATATTTTTTTTGTTACTTTTTTGCTTTCTAATTTATTTTATTTCCACAAAATGAATCTCTTTTTACTTTTTCTTTTTTTTTTAACTTTACTAAAACTAAAATTAAAAATAGGCATGTAAAACTTTATGTAACTTAATAATATTACATAAAATATTGGTAATAAATCATTAGAATATTTATTTATATATTTTTATTAAAAAATATTTCTAAAAATTAAAATCAAAAAAATATATGATAAGTATAATAATAATCTGTTCCTAGTAACTAAACAAAGTATTGAACGTTCTAATATAATAAAATATAAAATAATACAGATACAATTTAAATTGAAATATAATAAATAACACATTAGAAACAAGAAAGATCATTCAAAATTCATATAACAATTTTATAACTATAAGATATGCTTTTATAAAAATAAATAAATAAATAAATAAATAGAGAACTAACTTTAAACAATAAAAATTAAGTTGTAATTTAGTCAATTACACATTAAAAAAAAAATTCAAAGTACATGTAAAATAAATATAAAATTTATTAATAAATTAAAATTTAAAAATATATATATATTTGATCCGAGAAATACCGGATTTGTGAGCTAGTTTGATTGCAATTTTAAAAGACACATTTTAAAAATCATAGTGATTCTCAAAATTATTTGAGAAAAAACCATTGTCATCAATCTTTTAGTCGTGTGCGCATGGAAGTAAATATCTTTTGATTTGAATCTATCCTTCTCCTTAGGTAAATATCCATCAACACCAAATTAGAATGACAAGTGTCTAAAGCAACTGAACCTACTACAATCGCTATGTGACATTGACCTCAAAGACTACACACCTTCCTCCAAGCTCTATCCGTTTCGGAAGCATCCAAGATGCTACACGCACAGTCCTCTTACTTAAAATAATAAATAGAGATATTTTCATGTATTAAGTTGAACAAATTAAGTTGAACGAGCATTTGATGTGAGATATTTATCTAAACATATCTATTACGTTTTTTTCTTTTTTTCTTTTTTCTTTTTTTTATTTTTTGGGAAGGTGTTCATCAGGGATTCACATAAACTTGACGTGAAACACCAATCACAAGTCTAGTATGCTCATTATGGATCCACATAAACTTGACGTGTAACACCAATCACAAGTCTAATATGCCCATTATAGATCCACATAAACTTGACGTGAAACACCTATCACAAGTCTAGTATGTCATGCGATTCTCCTACTACAATACATGAAAATAACAATATATACCAATCACAAGTCTAGTATGCTCATTATAGATCCACATAAACCTGACGTGAAACACCTATCACTAAGTCTAATATGCCCATTATAGATCCACATAAACCTGACGTGAAACACCTATCACTAAGTCTAATATGCCCATTATAGATCCACATAAACTTGACGTGAAACACCTATCACAAGTCTAGTATGTCATGCGATTCTCCTTCTACAATACATGAAATACCATAACACACAATGTCAAACAATTCTTAAGTTGCTGCACTCGGATTTCTTGCAGGTAGCCTTCAATCCCAAACCATTCATGATTAGCTTCACTTGGATTTTCCTGCAGGTTGCCTTCAACACTCGTAGGATAGTCCAACTGTTCAATTAGAAGTGGAGGCCGATTAAAATTCTGAAATTACTTAGTACAACACACTTTCTTCTCTTTGACGAGTCTTGATCAATTAACTTATTTTTTTCTGCAAGGGCACGCTTTGTATTTGTAGAATTAGTACTAATAACTTTTTCTTCTGCGATACAATTCGTAATAGGTTTGGAGTAATCCCTTGTAATCTCACACACTACATAATTTGACTCCACATCTCGCATTAAGTACTTCTTAATAGGTTTGGAGTAATCACTTGTAACCTCACACTAATAATCAGACTTCGTCTAGAATACAATAATCACGAGTCTAATTATGTAGTTCATGAGATTATAAGGGATTACTCCAAACATATTAAGAAGTACTCAATGCTTATGTAGTGTGTGAGATTACAAGAGATTACTCCAAACCTATTAAGAAGTGTATATTGCAGCATAAAAAGATAGTAGTACTAATTAAGAAAAATAAGTTAAAACTAATCAAGACTCCTCAAAGAGAAGAAAGTGTGTTGTGTTAAATAACTTCAGAATTTTAACCTGGTTGAAGGACTACTGCGAGTGTTGAAGGCTACCTGCAGGGCAACCCTACTTTTGTGTTTGATCAACTTGGTGAAAGCATAGACAGTGTTCTTGGTCACATCTTCATCTTCTCTGTATTTCACAACCAAAAATAACCATGATTAAGCATTCAATTTTATCTAAAGACATAGTCTGTTAAGTGTTAAGTCATCGGTAATACATATAGAGCTAATGACTTCAGCCTACCTTAACTAAAACATAACCAACGGAAAAATGACCTCTCCAAGAAATTAAATAAACAACTCAAGATTAACAAACATATGAATAACAGTGATTAAGTCTGAAAATTCCCAACTCAGAAAAATCTAAATAAGAACAGAAATAAATAAATAACACCCCTAAATAAAACCCCACTTCTCTAAATTGAGAATAATTTCATCCGTCTAATTGCAGCTTGCATACATATTAAACAAGAGTAGCCTGAGTGTGTGCGCCCTTTAATGGTAGATAAATACACAAATTATCTGCAAATTTGAGAATTATACTTCGAAAATAGAAAAGTTCATTAAACAAGATTGTATTAAATTCAAAAATCAACATGGAGTGCATAAAAATACAAACTTGAAGGCTAAATTAACAGCCCATGAGGTTTAATATAAATAAAACACCAATAGATACTAGATAAAAACAAACACTTGTCTACCCAATTCGCAAAAGGAAAAAATCCTAACTTGAAACCCTAACCATATGGAAACGTATCTAACTGTGAATTGAGAAAAATATGAAAAGCCCAAAGTCTCCTATTGAACCCTAAAATTGGGGAAACGTAATCAGATGTTAGAATAATACCTTAGGCGCTTGACTTAGTGCAGAGAGTTGGTCGGAGAGAGACGGATGCAGGTCTAGATGGAGGCGGATGGTAGAGGTAGGAGGAGGTGATCTGTTCGCTGGACGATTCGGTGGAACTGAGGAGAAGTCAGAGAAGAGGCAACTAGAGAGATCGTCTTTAAAATAGAAATTGCATCTTTAAAACAACAATATGCCTTTTTCATTATCTACTATATATTTTCGCTTTGTATTGGTGTTATTGTTAAGTGAAAAATAAAAATATTAAAATAGTAATAATAAAATAACTCATATACAGTAAAAAAATTATTATGATTATATTACATCATAAAAAAATAGGAGAAGAGAGGAAGAGTCCAATTAAAGCTTCTCTCCTTATTTTTTTTTCATCTTTCACTTTTTTATAATTAATAATTTATGTAAAAAAAAATAACTAACCCAATTTTAAATTTCTTACATTAAATTTTTTTTTATCACACACATGTGTGCAAAGGATACTAGTATATATAATGTGAGAGGTACATGTGAGGTTATATTGAAAAATTTTGATTTTTTTTGGGTACATATAAAACAAATTCTAATAGTTGGCTGCCCGATAAGTTTTCTCATAAATCAACATCATGACATTTTAGTAATCAAACTAAAGGTCCGTTCCAAAAAAATATATATTACTATTAAAAAATATGTATATAATATAGAGTTAACAACAAAATTGTACCTCAACGTTAGCAGTTTCTCCATTATGCTCCTCAAAATATAAAAGAAACAAAACTCACCCCTAACGTTTCTTAAAAATGCAAAATGTACCATTCTGTTGTTTGGATTGACGAAATACGATAGTTAACGTATTTTAAAAGTCTCATCATATTTTATTTCCCTCCAAGATCAATTAGTTCTTTCCTTCCATTTTCTCCAACTTCTTCCCTTCAAAAACAATAAGCTCTTTTCCTTATTTTCTCCAATTGCTCTTACCTAGGTAATCTGCATCTCATATATATATATATATATATAACATTTACATTATATTGACACCAATTTCCTTCCTCATCCCTTTGACTGATAAATTGATTAAAGCTTTGTCTATGATTATCAATTATCATTTTAATCGTCCAACAATTTTGGTAACTTCATGGACTAGCATGAACCCAGGACGACTTATGAGTTAGAATAGTAAGTTCTAATTTTAATGGTTGTAGGTTTTTCTAGTGGCATGATCCCCAATGATCCCCAATGCAACCAAGAGCACAATAAATTATACAAGGACTTTTGAAGAAGGTTCAAGCTCTTGAAGATCAATGTACTATATTGATTCGCAAGGATAAAATGTATTATGTTCTCACCTTAATATTAGTGATTTTTATAGTTTCGATCTTTATTGTTTGGACTAATGTTGGTAATGAGAATGAGAATGGGAATGAAACCATAACTTGATCTTTTAAGCTATATAATAGTTGATTTTTGAGCTACGAAAAACTCTATTTTGTACTATATGTAATGGTTGAGCATGTAAGCAATGAAAATGTGAAAGAAATGTTGGTTTTAATCAACTTGAGCAACTTATGCCATTTTGCACCATTTTTTTGCACCAGAATGTAAGCCTGTTTCTGCACTATTTTTGGTGTGTTTTTGCACTATTTTTGCCATATTTAACCAACTTGAGTAAACTTTGACATTATGACAACAACATAAGAAGTAAAATATTATGTCTCATCCAAACCAAATAAAACAAAATTGACAAAAATTAACTTCAACATAATATTTTAAATCATTTGTAAAGTATAATATTTGAGAAACAAAGTATTAAAGATAGCAATTTAATGGTGCACACCATCCACAATGCCAATCTAACATATTACAGATAAATGATTTGCAGAATACACCAACCACAAATATCATGTGTATTTATCAAAAGTACATAGCAAATACCAAAGTTGCAATTACTAGATAATAATAAAACTTAACACCCTGCTTCCATCATTTTTTGGTTCCCCTTCTGGTACATTCTTCTAGTCATTTTACCCTGCCTTTAATTCTTTGTCTTGAGAGGTTGAATCTTTCACTGCACTTGCAAGACTATTGAGGCTTACATATTTCTTGTTGTTCTTCAATATAAGAAGGTTCTTTCAATGATGAAGTTGATTTTGGAACACCTCTTAACATTCAACTTCTAGGATTTGAAGTTTCTTGCTATATATTAAAATAGTTAAAAGCAAGTAGCATATCAGTGTATGAGTAGTATATCAAATAGGATCAACCTTGTGTTAAAGGAATATTTACTTACATCTAAGCTTCTAAGTCTGCTTCTAAGTCCACTGTATATTGATCACCCCACATTGTCTTCATTTGAAAAATGTTATATGTTGAAGCAATAACAATATATTCCCAAGACTTTAACTTTGCTTTCTCAAGTCTGTCTTGTGCATTAGGGCATAATTTATCCCACCATTTTTTTGGGAAGATTTCTATTTAACTTAATACTCTTCATTAGAATGTCTCTTATTTCTTCTAACATTGTGGGTATAGGTTTATCTCTGACTTTACTGATGAGGCCATTGAAACTTTTACAAAAGTTATTTGTCACTTCGTCACACTTATGATATGGATTAAAACGAGATTTTAACCACTGATATTGGGTTTATCATCTAACCACGTTGCTACTTCTTCGTCTGCGCCTTTTAGCACCTTCATACACCTCTTAAAAGTCCACAAGTTTGTTGTAGACACACAATTCTATAATAGCTCCCTCAAAGTCATTCCTTTATGGTTATTGTTACAAAAATTGAAATGAATATGTTAAAAGCAATAACTGTTATCTGCATTAGGCCCCACAATCTCAAATGTCTTTATTAAATCCTTCTACTTATCATATATAAAAGAAATGTCCACCTATGCTCATTCTCAATTTTCACATCATCTTTTAGTAGTTCCGAAAACCATTGCCAAGTGTTTCTTATTTCACCTTTGACAACTGCATCAGGGGAAACATGTTGTTCAAGTCAATGTCCGCAGTTGTTAGCAAAATCCCATCATTGTTTCTTTTAAAGAAATGTTCTATCAACACCAACGACTGGCCTCCAATGTTTAAAACCCGCTTTCAATCCCCCAAGACGTATATAAAGTTTTTAAACCTATGCTTCCCACCCACAGTATCAGTCAACAGCTCAATTGTGCTTCCAGGATTTTTAATATTTAATCCTCCACTTAGTTGTATAACATAGGATATTGCTCAAGAAGATCTGCTTGTAATGTTGCTAATGTTATTTTTTCTAGTCCTAAGTGCATAAGAAGGTGTAAACTTTAGCGCTAGTACATTCCAAACCATCTCAAAATCCGTGGAAATCGACATATCCGACTGCCTTTTAAATTCCTTTAGAAACCTTTTAGCTAATGATATTGACTTCACATGCTTATTTTCACATTCTTTATTGCATATGTTTTCTTTAATATACCTTTTGACTTGCAAGGTATCTTCATCTTGTTTCTTCATTGTAATTATCTTCCATGGGCAGCCCTGTTCACATATATATTTAACCCTATAAGCCTCATTTTTCTTCGAATATATTGATCCCCTTCTGGTCAAGAATGCATGAGTTAAAGTTGCTTCTTTGAAAGCCATATTGTTGCTAAATAAATTCCCATTTTAACTTTAAATCAATCATATCTGTTTTAAGATTAAACTCTGACCAACTAGGTTCATCACCATCTAGGCCCTTACATTTCCTTCGGAGTTGTTCTTTTGTTAAGTCAATCTCGTGGATCTATGTATTCGTTGGTTTATCGCTCAAGAAGTTAAAAGCCCTGAAATTTTTACAAGAATATTGTTTCTCAGTAAAGAGTTGTATATAGCCTATTTATATCGTATAAAAATAATGGTTTAATCTTGTATTTAGATATAATACATGTATTAGGTCGAACTTGTAAAACATGTTGCCAATTGTATTATGTCAATCCAAGTAATTGAAGGGTACAATTTTATATTTTTAAGAAACATTAGAGAGAGTTCTGTCTTTTTTTATATTTTGGGGAGCAAAATGGAGAAATTGATAAATTTGGTGTATAGTTTTATCATTAACCATATAATACAATATAATATAGTACATACTTATTTAAAATGTTAAAATACAAATTAAAATATTGAATACTTCCATGAAGCCCTGGACTTCGTCGAACGCAACATTTTAATTTAATGCCCCCACTTGATTGCCTAAGACCCGCTATCGAAGATCCACACTCCAAAGCCAAAAGTGCAAACCATGATGCTACGTGGTATAAAGTTACACTTGATTTCAAAATAGTAATAAGACTATATTGCAAGCATTATGAAACCAAGTGACACCGTGTAATTTGATGATGGGTGTCCTTGGGCTTGACAACTTTGAACTTTGGTGGTGTAAAATAGCAGGTTGGATTGGTTTACAGATGGCAACTTCTCATGGGTTAGTATGCGCCTAGGAATTTCATCAAACAGATGACATGCGTAGCTGCTTGCCTGTATTAGTTGGAGTAGGGCATTATTCACTTTGTCATAATAAATATTGTTATATTTAATTTATAATTTTTTTAAAATAATAAAAATATAATTTTAAAATAATTATTTTTTAAAAATAAATTTCAATAATTGATACCAAATAAGTACTTTATGTTTATTTGCTTTTATTAAATCACAAGCATAAAATATGATTTATATTTAAATTAATAAAAATAGTTATAATGATTAAAAAAAAAATTAAGAATAGAACTTTTAATTGTATTTTTTTTTTTATCTTGAAAACAATCACCGCAGACAACCGCCGGCTGGCCTACGCGCACTACCACCGACAGATCTTGTCACCATGGAAATTCAGCCCCATCAAGCCTCCACACTATTTCAGATCTATTTACTCTCACCTCTCACTTTCATAGCCATCATCGACCACTAAATCACCACCAACCACTAAACCACCATGTCCTTAAAGAACACCGGTGCCGCCCTCAGCGATTACGCCCATATAAGGTGAAGTTCAATTCACCGCCTCCTCCACTTCCATCGCCACCACCTCCCTCCTCACAGCCATCTCTCAACCTTCCTATGACAACCTCCCGGCCTCCCCTTTGCCTCCTCCTCCCCTCCAATAAGCAGCCACCATGCCCAAATCCTCCATCCCCAAATCCAACTTAACCAGATCCTAACCAATCATTGACAACGAAGAAGAAGATGAGGAGTACACTGAAGATCAAAGTCGGTTTAATGTTTATTATATTATTATTTTTATAAATATATTATTATATTATATATATTTTTTATAAATTTATTATTAAATTACATATTTTTAATAATTACATATTTTTTTGTTAATTTTAAAAAAATTTCATACAAAAAATATATAATACAATAATAAATTTATAAATAAAATAAATATAATAATAAATATGTTAAAATTATACAATATAATAATAAATTTATAAAAAAAATATAATATAATAAATAATCACAGTGAGAGACCAAAGCAGTAGCAGAGCTGAAGATGAGTTGATGGGACTTTCAGAAAATATCCCACCCACTTTTAGCTCAGTCAAAAAGAAAAAAAAAAAAAAAAAAAAAAAGGAATGGTCTTTCATATTTTGTTTCAGAAAAAAGAAAAGAATTTTGTTATTAAACCTACGAAGTTCAAGAATCCGTGCAAGGTATAGACTAAATATAATTTTATTTATTTGTTTTTAAAAATAAAATTTATTTTAAATTTTTGTACATATATTCAAAAATAATACGAAAATATTTTGCACATATTAAAATTTAATCTATTTAAAATTTAATCACTCATCATAATTAAGTAATAAAAATTTCAATCAAATTCGAACTACGAAAAAAATTTGTAAAATACTTGATAACAGTTATAACTAATATTAAAATGTATATACATATATGTGTGTATTATTAGTATGATATGTTGTATAATATTATAACCTTGTATACTTTAAAGTCTTGTGTATTTGTAAGTTATGAAATTATTAATAAATTGACAACTCAAGTCGGGGTGTAGGTGCCCAGATTTGGGGGTGTCACAAATTACGTGAGATATAATTTTTAGATATTAATAATATTATTGTTGGGACCACTCTGACCTGCGATCAGATCCAAATCCTGTTTCTAGCTAGACACATGTCAGTAGCAGCAAGCTCACTTGAAATACGGGCAACATGAGGGGGGATTGTTTCCTCGTTCCCCTATCCGATGCTTAAGTTAGTGAAAATTGAGATGATAATCTGATTATTGAGTGGAGAGGAAAGGGATTACTGGAGTATTTTTGTGGAGTTTGGGGAGAGTATACTGTTCTGGTGAGTTTATCGGTGAGTTGTAAAGTATTGACTTTCTTGTGTGTTTGGAACAGAGTAGTAAGGATGGAGTCTCCAGAAAGGCCCCCCTTATCTGTGTAGGTGAGACGGTATTTGTAGCCCTTCTGTCTTGACCCGCAGTACGATAAAATAGATATGGTGCGCCTGCTGTGTAAGTATGATGCACCTCTTTTGAGTTGACAAAGCTGCAGTGTAAGAACCCGATATTTTAACTTTATAAATATGATGTTTGGAGGTACTAAATAAAATTATTGGTTTTCGACAAA